>CABHPP010148723.1:0-41551 GCA_902168425.1 Peromyscus attwateri
CTCTTAAGATACAATATAATCTTTTGTTATTATCTGCCAATATCAGGTGTCATAGTCACTTTTCTATTGCTGTGAAGAAATACCATGACCAAGAAAACTTATAAAAACAAAGCATTCAATTGGGGGTTTGCTTACAGTTTTGGAGGGTGAGTCCATGACCATCATGGCAGGGAGCATGGCAACGGGCAGGCAGGCCTGGTGACAGAGCAGTAGCTAAAAGCCTACATCTATGTAATCAACAAGTTGGAGGCAGAGAGAGAGAGAGCAAGAGAGAGGGGTGGGAGGCAAAGGGAGAGAGACACCAACTAAGGACAAAGCATTCAAATATATGAGCCGTTGGGGGTCATTTTCATTCAAACAAAATCAGGCTTCCTTTAAAATTGCTAACCTAGGCTTAGTGTTGACTGCCTATTGCCTGCAAGATGTAGGACTCTCAGCTACTCCTTCAGCACCACATCTGCCAGCATGCTGCCATGCTCCCTGCCATGATGATAATGGACAGAACCTCTGAAACTGTGCCTGCAGAGGCCAGGAGAAGGTGTCAGATGTCCTGGAACTGGAGTTACAGTCAGTTGTGAGCCCTGCAACATGGGTGCTGGAGCTGAACTCAGATCCTTGGAAGACAGAGAAGCACTCCTAACCACTGAGCCAAACTTTCTAGCCTCTGCCCTCAATACATTTTTTTAATAAAAAGCTTGTTTGCAAAAAAAGAAATTGCTAACCTAAGAAATTAGAAGAATAAATATAGAAATCTGATCACATATAAATTAATAGCCTTACAGCTAACTAGAAAACACATTAACTGCGTAATCACACTTAAAAACCAAAGCAGAAACACAAACACAAATGAACATTAACCACAGCAACAAACACAATGAGCCAACCTGACCACATTTGTCAGTTCAGGGTCTAAACACTCAAATTCTTCTAATAATGTGTAAAGAACAGTTATTAGAAATTAGAAATTCACTGGGCAGTGGTGTGCAAGCCTTTAAACCCAGCACTTGTGAGGCAGAAGCAGGGGAAATCTCTGAGGCCAGCCTTGTCTACAGAGTGAGTTCCAGAACAGACAGGGCTACACAGTGAAACTGTGAAGGCAATACAGACTCCATCTTAAGGTAGGGCCACCATCTTAGACCACCTGCTGTAACCCAATGGTTTCAAATGTGGTTTCGCGCCCAAAATTTAGACCAATAGTTTCAAAACATCACCTTGCCCTATATCCCTTCTACCCAATCCCAAGTTGCCAAAGCATGTAATTCCTGGTTTGTGGTTTTTCCCTACAAAACCCCTCTACCCCTGGGCCCACTGCCACTGCCACATTTCCCTCCATCTGCCATGCGGTGGCCCAGGTTTGAACCTGACAGTAAAAGAACCCTTATGTGCTTGCATTGGAAACTGGCTCCTTGGTGGTCTCTGGGGGGTTTCGAGAAGTGGCTACAACAAAACCTTGTCTCAAAAAAAAAAAAACAGAGGGGCAGGAGGAAGAAATTCGACATTAATTTTCTTTGGGGCCACTTTATATCTCCAAGTACAATGGGAGCTTTTTAATGTTGTTTTGAACAGATGTTTTTCTAGACATTTCAGCTTCTCTTTGCTCTGACCAATACACACTAGCAATTCTACACCTCCCAGCTGTGTTTCACCCCGCTGCTTCAGAGAACAGTTGATGTCGACAAGAAACGTTAGTTTCTCAGTGTAGCTACCTGCATACCTGGAAATGCCATCAGGAGGAGGCCAGGAAGCGATGCAGGATATGTTGCATTTCCCTTGGGCTGCCTCTATAGTACTGTGAGAATTCCTCAGGTCAGAGCCCCGTGAAACTATAAATAGTTAAGGCTTCACTACAACAAAACAAAACACAAGTAAACAGATTTTTAGTTTTCTTGCATTACTTTCTAGTTTATTATTTTCCTTCATTGTTTTAGAGAAGTTTCCAGAAATACTATCATTTTACTCAAAGGTGGGAGAGCCCCTGAAAACAATTGCCTGGGTTTCAGTGTCTTCATGGGAAACTCTTTCTTCCTTCAGTTATTTGAGAGGGAGTTGTTTTCTTGTAAAAGATGGGCTTTCTAAAACTCTCTCATTGGCAGAAGTCCAATGGTATAATGATTCTCAATTAAACTCTCCGGTGTTGCCCTTTTCTTTATTATAACCACAAATAATCCTTTCCTGGGCCATGATAAACTCATTCTAAGTGGACTTCCAGAAGCAGCCTACAAGGCCACAAAGAACAGGAATCCAAAAGTTCACGTTGTTTTGAGTGTTCTGGCTGATGTCAAGAGTTTAGCTCAATGTGAAAGGCATACCAGATAGTGTTAGTTCAATGTGAAGGGCGAACCAAGTAGTGTTAGTTCAATGTGTAGGACACACCAGGTAGTGTGTCCTAGAGACAGGAGGGCTGAGGGTACCCATGAGTACAGGAACAATGTGGGGAATGGAGAGCTGTTCTCTCCAACGTTTTGCTTGATAATTTCAGTCAGGTGTAGGAATGGTTGTCTATAAATTCATCTGAAGACCAAACCTTCCTACGATCCAATAAGTCAAAGAAATGACATATAAACTGAAACTGACCACTGTCTCAATACATGTGGTAGGAAATGTCAACACCTTCCTGGAATTTATTTCATCCTCCAAAAACTTTCTGAGAGAACAATGTTGTAATCTTGCACATGCAGACAAGCCTCCCAGCTAGGGTTCTTTTCATTCTACTTTAGTTTTTCAGGTGACAGTGTTTCTGCAAAGCATGGACTTGGATATTATCAATTTCTTCCATTGTAGGAAAACTCCAGAGTATCCATCTGCATTCCGCCTCCCGTCAACCCTCAGGACCCACTCAACCCCGTAGGGACTTGAACCTTCATGTTCCAGTTAGGGCAAAAATCTCAGACCTGAAGAAAGATGCCTCAGTTCTCTCAGAGCACAATGCCTAGAAGTGAGGTCTAAGCCTTGGGGTCTGGAACACCCCCCCCATTTTTCTTTTATTTTTGAGATTACAATATAATCATATCGTTTCTCCCTTGCTTTCCTCCCTCCAAACCCTCCCATATGTTTCTCCTTGCTCTCTTTCAAATTCATAACTCTTTTCTTTTATATATTTCTATACATGTATATTCCCAAGTATAACCTGCTCAGTCTGAACAATGCAACTCACATGCACATCCTCAGGGCTGACCATTTGGGATTGGATAGCCAGTTGGTATGCTCTTCCCTGGAGGAGACTATTTCTCCCCCTCTCAGCATTCCTTAGTTGCCTGTAGTTCTTTGTGTATGGTAGAGGCCTCATGAGCTTCTCCCCACTTCCACATGTATATGGTAGAGGCCCCTTCTGTGTTGGCTTGTCGATTGTTGTCCTTGTTCAGCTCCTGTTTAGGCAGCCATGTTGGTGAGACTTTATGCTTGTATTTTCTGATATTACTAGGAGACACAGTCTCACAGCAAACTCCCTGATCCTCTGCCTCCTACAGTCTTTCTGCCCCCTCTTCTGCCATGAGTCCTGCCTCTTAGGTTCAAGAGTTGTTTTGTAGATGTACCTTTCGGGATTAGGCTCTACAGCTCTGTATATTGCTCGGTCATTGTGTTCTGTAACGGTCTTCCATCTGCTGCAAAGGGAAGCTTCTTTGATGATGGGTGAGGAACACATTTATCTGTGGTTACAAGAAAGAAATACTTAGCATGCAGTTATGGGTTGTGCCAGTTTAATAAAGCAGTAGTTATAGATTCTCCTCAATGATCCATGACCTCAGTAGCCTTAAGTTTCCTGTATCAGACATGACGCCCTTCTTGTTGAGCAGATCTTAAGTCCAGTTAGAGAGCTATTGGTTGCTTCCAAGGCACACATGCCATTGCTGCACCATTAGGATTATTGTGCCATGCTGGTCATTCCTGTGACTCATAGGCATCATAGCTGGGTAGAACTTCCCTCCTTTGGAAGCCTGTCTGGCACTTTCTGATACCATAAAAGCTAGTCCTCCAGGATGAGGCATTAAGGTCAGTTCCAGCTTAGGGGCCTCTGGATCCTGGGTCTGAAGTTCATGGTGTCTTGAGCAATAAGAACTTACCATTCAGGGACATTTTTAAATGGCAGAAAATTTTCATTTTCAGGCATGAAAATTTGAGTTTGCTCCCTTGACTTTCCTGGTGAAAATTGCCTTCTCTCATCTCCCAGAGGAGAGTGCAGATGAGACTTTTGGAATTTGCTGTCCTGTGTTTTGCTCAGCACTCTCCATCTCTCCCTAGCTGTTCCTTCACACTGTGCCCTTCTGTTTAATTTGATCCCTCAGTGACCTGTGAGGTGACTTGTGTTGCCGCAAATTTGAAGATGTCTCTGGTTTCCCATGATCTGATCGTTAAGAAGATTTACAGGTGGGTCTCATTAGTCATGTCATGAAAAGATGATGAAGTTTTCATAAGCTCTTTAGGAGCTACACAATTTAGCATAATTCCACTCTTCCATTTCTCCTCACCTTCTGCATGTACCACATTAAGCTGTTTTATAGAGGCTAAGTGTCAAAGGGCAGTGGAACCGCAGTATTTCTTAACCTGTTACCAAGATTGCAATATTTTAATAGGAACGAACACCCAAATGCAAATTCCCACTCTTCATATAACATTTATGCAGTAAAGGATGAATTGAACACACAATTTTTCATTTCTAAACACTGGGGCTGGTAATACATGAACTGCAAGAAGCAAGCATTAATCTACTGAGCCGCGAAGAAATGAAATGTCATTTAGAGGAACTTGTTCTTGCAGGCACAGTATTCTTTCATGGAATTCTCCATCAAAGAGGGAAGGGAAAAGTCATTCTTTTTCCAGCCACATTACAGCATCACACACCCAGCCTTCTGCCTCAGCCCTGATTTGGTTCATGCATTCAGAGTGACCGAGACTCGAATCTTTCAAAGATAGCTCATCTTGGTTGTTTTGTTCTGTTTTAACAAGAAAATAAGTGTTTTGTTTTGTTTGTTCCAAAGAAAAGTAGCATGGGAATATTTTACTCATTATCAAAATGATGTATTTCTTTTTATTTTCTATGTGTGCCTGTCTTGCCTGCGTGCGTGCGTGCGTGCGTGCGTGCGTGCATGTATGCGTGTGTGTGTGTGTGTGTGTGTGTGTGTGTGTGTGTGTGTGTGTGTGTCTGCACGCACCAGATGCTTTCCTGGTACCCACAGAGGCCAAAAGGAAGCATCAGCCCCTCTACAATTAAAGTTATAGACAATTGTGAACCACCATGTGGGTGCAGGAGCTGGACCCAGGTCCTTTGCATGAGCAGCCAGCGTTCTTAACCTCTAAACCATGCCTTTGGGCTCATAAAATCTTCTTTAAATAGTGTGTGTATTTACAGAGTGTTCAACTGAAAGAATAGGCTTATTTTTAATTCAGTTGGTTTAAAAAGAATTTATTCTGAAAAAACAATTTATTCAAAATTAAAATTTTAAAACAATAACAGAATCTGATATTGTCATCTCTGCCTTATGAGATAAAACTGTCTGTGAACACTTCTTTTGTCTGTGCAAATGTTTCTCCCCATTACTAAACATACAATTTAAAATAGCAGCTCTTCACTTGCTTGTCACCAAGGCGGCCATTGCTCTACCCAGGGAGATTTTCCATGTAACTGGGGCTTTCTTTTAATCCACTGAGTTTTTCCAATACTTATTTTAAATTGTACCACATGGGCTCTTCCTCTCCTAAATAATGATATTAAACGTGATCTTTGAAACATAATTTAACTCCTCATTTGTAAATGTGGGATCACAATAGTGCTTACTTTGCAAGAGTACTTTAAATATTGTTAAAACATTCAAGTGATGGTTACAGACATCCTTGATGGGATCTCTCTGTGCATCTGTCTTGTGGGTCACCTGAGGCTTAGAAAGTTCCTCAGCCTCAGAGTCAGTCATACACAGCTGTCTTCCCCCAGTACATATCTTTGGGGGTGGGTGAAGAGAAGATTTCTCAACTAATCTCTCCCTGTAATGTTTTGCTGCCATTAGGCTCGAATGGCACTCATCACTTCCGGCACCATCCCTTCGCCCCTTGGCATCTTTCTTACAGCTTTTGCTGAGGCTATAAGAGATTCACAGGACTGGAAAAGTAGGACAGAAATGTATTGACTCACAGTCATAGAGGCTGGGAAGTCCTGATGGAGACACATCTCACAGGTGCCTTCTAGCTGCGCCACCACACAGAACAACCAGGAAGGAGCAAGAAGAGGTCAAACTTATCCCCTTTTCACATCAGTCTCACCCTTGAAAGTAGTCCCTCAAAGCCAAGGGCCTCAAAAAAAAAAAGTCCCATCCCCTTAATACGGTTATAATGGCAATTAAATTTCCACATGAATTATGGAGGGGACAAACATTTCTCCACAGTGCCGCTGTCACAGCCTGTGAACTCAGAGAGGCAAGGTGACTAGCCTGTCAGAGTAAATTAGAGGTGACGGTGCTGTGTGGAGGTTGAGGACTTAACCTGTGAGTAAACAGTTTTATCATCATTCGGTGGTGTTTTGTGAACCTAGGCCAGCTGGGAGTCCTCCTTTGCACCTTATTTCACACTTTTTTAGTGGAATTCCAGATAGCTGAGATGCCCAGATCTGCAACCTCTAGATGAAAAAACACTATCCTGTACCTTGTTGAAGGGGCATTGGTCAGAACAGAAAATAGTAAATAAGACCTTCCCAAATAGTACAGGGCCTGGGCACTGTACTTTGAATAGAAGTGGTCTGCAGACACGTTTCAACAGCAGAGAACTGAGGAAGAGTTACATCCCACCTACCTAACATCTTCTTCCAAAAGCCATTGAGCTCTGGAGAAGTCTTCACAAAGCCCTGGGTCCAGAGTCAGAGGGTAAATGCACGTGCCATGCAAGCGTGATGACCCGAGTTCAAGCCTCAGAACACACGCAAAACGCCAGATGCATTGATGTGCGTCCGTCATCTCAGCATTCCTTCTGTGAGGTGGAGGGTAGAAACAGGAGATCCGCCCAGAAGCTGGAGAGCCAGCTCGTCTGGAGTTCTCAGTGAGGCAGAAACACGAAAGACCATTCATTCTCAAAACAAAGTGAAAAGAAAAAACAGGTTCCCGAAAGTTGTTGACCTTTCCACAGAAGCATGCACACATACACACGTGCAATACACAAACACACACACACACACACACACACACAAATAAATAAATAAATAAATAAATAAATAAATAAATAAACACTTACTTGCTATTGACTCCGTGTCTGGCACTACCGGGACAAACCTACAGGCAAGTAGTTTCCTCTTACCATGATAATGCTCACTTGCAAATGTAGGACAATGATAACACACAACTCTGAAGAATGATTGAAATATTTTTCAGTTGATTCTGCGTATCTTAATGCGCCAAGTCACACTTCAAATGCTTCAACCTGTTGCTGTTTATATGGTGGTTTTCCGCAGTGGTACATAATGTTTTGGCTAATCTGAGGCATCTTTTCTCCCTAAATATATTGTATTTAAAAATTTAGTAAATTGGAAACAAAAATGTCTACCCTTCCAGATAATGTGACTTGTTTTCATGTTAAAACATGTACCAATCAAAGCCTGCGTCAGGAAGGTCTCTCCGCTCCCCTCCTGTGGCTCCAGAGCTGCCTGATTCGTGCAGCAGATGATCGGGAAGAGGACGGCTGCTCCCAGGCAATCCCTCTGGTGCCTCTGACAGAAGAAAATGAGGAAGCAATGGAGAACGGACAGTTTCAGCATCTTCTGCGAAAGCTAGGGATCTGGCCCCCCTCCTCAGGACAGGAAACCTTCTGGCGAATTCCAGCCAAGTTGAGCTCCACCCAGCTTCGGAGAGTGGCAGCTTCTTTGAATCAACAAGTCGAGGAAGAGAGAGAAGAGGAGCCAGAGCTACATCCAGGAGTCCCCGGAGAGCAGAGTCCTAGTGAGGAGCACCGAGCCAAAGCCCTGAGAGCCCTCTTGTCAGCCCGTAAGAAGAAAGCAGGCCTGGTGTCCCCAGAAGTCACTTCAGAGGAAGAGACCACTGGGGAGAAAGAATGGAAAATAATGCCCAAGAAGCGGGAACTGCTGGACAGTGATGAAGAAGAAGAGGGGAGGGGGCAAGCACCAGAGCTGGGAACTCCAATAATCCACAAGAAGAAACGGTTTCAAATTGAGGATGATGATGATGATGACTGACAGGCCAGATGCCTGACGCTGGAGACAGACGCAGTTGGAAGGCGTGGGTGCTACTGTGCTTGCACCGAAAGTGATCGTCCCTACGTCGCAGGCCCAGGGACCTACAGGGCGGCAGTGCTGGATGGACTTTGCAGTCGGTCCTGCCCCAGCTTTATCATCTCTGATGTGAAATCCATCTGGACTCTGGAAATGTAATCCTCTTCTAGGAACCATCTCTTAGGAGACAGGAGGAGTGAATGAAATACACAGGGCAGTCTGCACGCCTCTCTTTGACTTTCTGAGGTGGGTTCCAGCCTCTGACAGGGAGCTTCATGACTGCACATGGGGCGTTCACACTGTCCTCGGAAAGCACTGGATTTCCTTCATTTTCTTTCCAGTGGTTGATCCCAGGACACAGGATTGAGCCCATTCCTGCAGTTGAGGTAGAGTTTTGATGCACTGCTCTCAAGATGACAGACATCTTGATTTGTGTTTCATTTAAACATGTAAATTAAAAGTTGCTGATGTTGAAAAAAAAAAAAAAAAACATGTACCAAGCATAGCCATGAGTATTCAATATCTAGCTCACCAAAACCAAAGAGACATCTATTTATGTAATCTGTTCTCCACTGTTCTGATTACGAGCTCATACGTTGGGATGATTCATGGTTTACCCACATCTCAAGTCACGGTTTCCAGCAGCATCATTTGTCTTCTCTTAAAGCTCCACATCTCGGAAAGTCTCCTTCAGTCCGTTCCATTTTTAAAGTAAATCGTTCCGATGCCTTTACAATTTTCACCACTTACACTTTCTTGTAGGAATTATTTTACCCGGTTGAGAGTCTGGCTCTGTGGCACAGAATAGCTTCTCAAATACATCCTTTGCAGATTACTGAAGTGCATATCACCGGGTCCATTTATATTTTACATGTCAAAAGTCAAGATGATTTCAGAACTATGTGAGTGAGGAACCAGGCCTTGAGGCAGATAAGAGAAAAGAAATGATAAATGGGGTGACCTTTAAAAGAGATATTTATAGATGTCACATGCTCGCCCAGAAAGCGCGTTGTGCATGCTCTGTGTATGCTAAGAGCAGGAGTCCACTAAGACATGGTCTCTGCTCTCGTGTGGAACCAGAGCAATAAGGGACAAACGATACTTAAACTGCCATAGTGCAGAGAAAAGGGACACAGAAAGGACCTAAAATAAAGACGTGGAAATGAGCAAATGTAGTCATGCCAGAAGAGATGAACCATAGTGCAGGTCTATGGTGATCAGGGGCCGAGAGAAGAGGAGGTGAGGAACCGGTTATACCAGTATTGGGTTTAAGTATTAAAAACAACAACAACAACAACAACTAGAATAAATAGTTGTGTTAGTTTCACAGCCTTGACTGAATTTTATAGTCTCAAATTTCTGGACGGAAGTCCAAAATGAAGGTGGGGGTAGGGCCATACTTCCTCTGAAACTCATAGAACATGCTCCCTCTTTACCCCCATTCACCCCGCCGTGGCAGGAAGCTATTAGTCCTTGGTGCTCTTGACAGTGTCTAACTAGATGGCCACACGGTACTTTCTATTTCCAAATTAGATGAAGATCCACCTGATCATCTCATTTTTACCTGATGACACCCCGAAAGACCCTAGACTCCATTTCCAAATGCAGTCCCATTCTGAGTTTCTGAAAGGATCAGAGATCTAGAGTGGACACTGTCACTGTCACATCAAGCATGAAAGCGTGTTTTACTTTGTCATAACGGACCCATGCTGCTTGTAGGAGTGTGCTCTTAAAGTCTCAGGTCAAACACAATTTTTAAAATTTTTGAGCTTGCAAATAAGCTGAACTACATATTAAGAGAATAAATATGGTCAGATAGTTTGGATTTCAAAGAAAGAGGATGTAGAAAAAAAAAAGAAAGAAAGAAAGAAAGAAAGAAAGAAAGAAAGAAAGAAAGAAAGAAAGAAAGAAAGAAAGGTGGGTGGTAGGACCGTAAAGGAAGAAATCCTCTACTTGTGTGGGGACCATTATGTCCCCAGGTTCATATTGCTCACTGTGTTGGTTACTTGTAGCAGTGGCAAAACCCCTGCTTAAGAAAGGAAGGGGTTCACAATGAGAGGAATGGTCCATCATGGTGGGAAGGGCATGGCGGTAGAAGTTCCGTGTGGCTAGTAACATTCCATTCACCAACAAGAAACAGAGTAATTATTGGTGGTCAGCCCACTTGCTGTTTTTCATTCAGTCTGGGCCTCTACCACATGGATGTTGCCACACACATTCGGGATGGGTCTTCTTTCTTCAATTAAACACTTCTGGGAATAATACCTTATACTTAGAGGTGCATCTCCATGGCAAGTCTAAATCCAACTAGGTTGACAATGAAAATTAATGTCAAACTCACTGGTGAAAATACAGAAAATAGAGGTATTTTAGGAAATAAAATCCTCAGAATTTGGTGATGGCTTCTATATCCTGTAGAGAGGAGTATAAAGAAGGATCTGGCTTGTGGTTTGCATGAATATGTAACTTATTCACTGAAACCAGAAATGTTGGAAGAAGAGCAGTTTGGGGGTGGCAGTAGATGATGAGATCATAGCTCAACATCGAATGGATAGCACTTGAGTGGCCCTATCCAAATCTGGTAGCAGAACACACAAGGTCTGAAGACTATAGGTGAGTCTTTGCAAACAGAGGATGAGTGAAACTGTATGTTAATCCCATCGGGTAAGAATAAGACCACTACCATAATTTTTTTAGCCAAATTTGAAGCAAGCTTTATTAAATACTGGCCAGATTCATGGATACTAGCCTGGTCCATACCTGAGATTCCCAGAGTATAGGCCAAATTACATTAGACAGGGCCTTATAAAGGCAAACTCACTAGGCTACATGCTCCCCACCTTCATCCAATTAGGGGCAAGTATGCATCCTGACATACTTCCTGCCTCCACACATTCTGCCTATGTGTAATCAAGCACATCCTGTGCAGTTGATGCAGCCATGCTTTTTTACAGAAGTGAAAACACTGGGCTTGTTATCTTACACGAACAGCCCCCAGCATTTCAGGAAGTTATGTGTCCTGGGGCAAGTGGGGCTCACAGGTCAGAGGCATTTTTTGTTTTATATATCTTGTAAGCATAGTCATATAAACTTAAAACATAACTTTAGCCATCACAGATGCTGATTAGATGTCCTAGAAAGAGTGTAGAGTTAGAGGAGTTCAAAGGGCTGAGTTTTCTGGAGAATTACGAAGACTGGGCATGGGAGGAGGAACTTGTAAATGAGTCTAATTGGACAATGAGAGGTAGGAGAAAAGCAGTTGAAAATAAGAGCAGTAAGTGCGTTAGATGAAGAAAGGTCAGCAATGGCCAATGTTATTGAAAGCTCAAGTTAGATGAAGATGTGGTTACATGGAAGTCACTGATAACATACCACCCAAGGCCATGGACCAAGGACCATCTCCATGCTGATGATCCAAATGGAAATTCCACTCAGGCTCCTTCCAACACTGGGTGTATGTTAAGTGTTTACGTGGCATCTCCAGCCTAACATGTTTAAAAGAGAGCTCTTGGTTTTCTTCCATGAACTTGCCCCTCCAGCAATCTTCAAGTTCAAAGTTCCTCCTTCACTTCCTGAAGTCCGTTAATAGCTCCATCCTCTATGGCAATCAGTAAAAATACTTGGCATCATGGCCCCCTGTTTACACTCTCTAGACCTCTCAACCAGTTCTCAGCGAGTTTTGTTAGCATGATCTTCAAACCCCTGTTATGCCCACACCCCCACCCAAACTCCTGCCAAGCATCATTGTCTCTTTACAAACAGCTTTACTGAGGTATTAGGTACATTTTGGACTTACCAAAATAGGATAAGCAATGGAATTATTTTCTCTGAATTTGTCAAATACAAATGGACTAGACATTGTTTAGGTTTTCATCACTTGTATATATTGTATATAGTTATTGTACTTTTGTATATAGTTTTTCTTATATTAGTTACAACTTTCCTTTTTTTTCTCTTTTTCTTAAATTAGAAAAGGGGAAATATAGTGGTATTTTATTTGTGCTGAAATGTGATTTTATTTGTATGTTAATAAATAAAGTTGACTAGGGGTCAGAGCTATTAGCAAGCCATAGCGAAAGCCAGGGCGGTGGTGGTGCACGCCTTTAATCCCAGCACTTGGTAAGCAGAACTAGGTAGATCTCTGTGTGTTCAAGGATACAGCCAGCATTGAAGACACACGCCTTTAATCTCGGTACCAACCATGGAGGACTTGGAGGTCTGTACAGATAGGCAGTGACGGGGCGGTCACGTGGTTGGGTTTGCAACCAATGAGAAGGAAGAATCAGAACTCTTTATAAGTCAAAGGCACAGGAAGTAGCTCTTTTTTCGGAGAGGTCTCTTGGCAGGAGAAGCTAGCTGGCGGAAAGCGGATAAGACTCTTAGCTCTGACCTCTTGGGCTTTTATCTTTACATTGGCTCTGTGTTTCTTATTTAATAAGACGGTTGGTTACATCTACAGAGGTAAGATTGAAGCATGCAATTTCTAGATTTAATGTGAGAAACTCAATGTTTTGAGTACATTCACAGACCCAGTGGCCACCACCACAGTTAATTTATAGAATTTTATATAACTCCAAAAAGAGTTAGCAATATGCTTTATTATCTCCTCTTCCCAGCTCTTAAGAAACCTTTTTATCTACTTTCTAGCTCTGTGGAGTTGCCTATTTTAAACCTCCATATAAAAGCAACTTGCTTATCTTGGATCTTCCCAAAACGTGGTCCGGTTTCACCAACTCATACCTGTACCGCTACCTGCTTTAATATGGCTTCCAGACAGACTATACATTTATTCATTCAGTCGCCAAATAGTCCTTAATCTCACTATATAGTTTAGGCTCTGGGCATTATATCATTGAGCAAGAACTAGAAATCTCTGTCTTCTCAGAGCTGGCTTTCAAGTATAGGAAAACACAAACCAAATGCCACAGTGCATTCAGTAGTGATAAATGTGATGGATAAAAGTCTAACACACTTACAAAATACCCAGAAAGGGAATTCAAGATACTTATCAAAATTCTTTAGCTGAGATAATTTCTGCCCCATAAAAATGTATTGCTTAGACTTCTGGAGGTAACAAGCAAGGTGAAGGCAGATTTGGTGTCAGGTGAAAGACCTGTTCCTCAGAAATGGTGACCTCTATGTATCTTTGGGTAGTAGAGAGGGCCCTAGGGTTCCCTTCAGCTTTTCTTTTTTAAGGGCGTGAGCCATTTATCAGAGAAGTATTCTCATGATCTAATTACTTCCTAAAGGCCTCACCTTTAACACCAGGTTCTGGGGGTTAGATATCAACAAATAAGTTGGGGGGAGGGAGAGGGGGGGGCAAAACATTCAGACCATAGGCGTGAGGCAGAGAGTACTGACCACCTCACTGAGAAGCAGATATCTGGATAAATATTTTAGGAGGTGGAGAGCAGACACTATGATGTCCTACAAGCCACTCTTCAAGTATCCTGAGATTGAAAATGAAGATACCGGGATGTTGTATACTTTCCTTAATACTGATAGGATTAAACGTTCAGCTGCCCCAGTGTCAGCCTTGCACTCGTGTTAGTCACTGTGTCAGGACAGCAGGGCAGAGAGCGGGGTCACGCAAACCTGACAACTTGAGTTCGAGCCCCAGAAAACAGGGTGAAAGCTGTGAATACGGTGGCGCGCATCCGTAATCCCAGCAGTCCTACGGAGAGACGGGAGAGAGGCGGGAGACGTGGGTTGCCGCTCACGGCCCAGCTGTCCTGGAGCCCACAGTACAGAAACAAGAGAGAATTTACCTCAGAACCAAGGTGGAAGGAGGTAACCAACTCCTGGAAGTTGTCCATTGACTTCCACATGTGTACCATGGCACGCATGTGCCTGAATTCACACACACCGGAACACAAACTCAATACACAAATAATATAAAATTTAAACATTTTAATTTATAATTAAAAGAAATCAGATGACAAAAAGGAAGGATGGAAATAGCCACCCCAGCAAAGCCAACATGTAACAGAACACACATACACAAAACACATGCTATAAAATGAGCCATGATGGTCCTAATCTTCTGAATATAGGAGTGCTGAATTTCTACCCTTCCTTCCATCTCTGGTCTCCTCCCTCTCTTGGAAATAGCTTGTTTCTTAATAAACTGTCTCATCCTCTACTACTATTTATATATTTGTTACTTTTTTTGTACCAAGAATCTGGAGATCTTAATAAAATATGGCCTCTAGATTTGTATACCCATTGATAACATTGCCATTCTTCACACAATTCAATGTTTTCTATTAATTTCTTACTTCAAATTTCTGTAACATGTTTCCGCAGACAGATATCACTAAGGTGAAAGAAAGATGTCTTTTCAAAAGAAAACACCTTTTTGTGTGGTTATTGCTGTTGTCTCTCTGTTTTCAGTAACGAATTGCCAAGGACCAAGTTGTCAATGTGTTGGTAATTCTTGGCAAAGTGATCTGAGCTACTGAAGCTATGAATGCTGGAACTCACAGACGGTGAAAATTTGTTTTAACACACTAATAAATCTTAGAAAACATTCGTATGCTGTGACCAATACTGAAGAAAAAAATACCTATTGTGTGCCAGCCCCAGGCAAAAGAATTCCAGGCAGGTATTTCCATATGGAAGATTGCCAATAGGTAAGCAGCCTTTGTCCTTGGTTCCTGAGACAATGACTCTTAAAAACAAAACAAAACAAAAAAAACATTTGGTATTTCCCAAGTGGTAAGTGTCTTGCTTTTGATGATGGGCCCTTTTTTCCACACCTAAGTTACACTGATAAGGTTATCCATGATGAGTCTCTAACTAGTGTTAGAACTGGGGCAGGCCATTCCCAAGAGCCCTGTTCGGATAGAGTTTGAGATTTAAGCTATGCATTATCATCTTGAGTTCCTGACCCAAGAAGGGAAAAGAAATTAAAGACTGATTTCAATCATGTAGCCAAGGTTCCATCAGTCAAGTCCATAGGATTAAATCCCAACAAAACCTCTGGATAGCATAAACAAGGGTCCAGGTTGGTGACAAATCACAGTGCATTGGGAAGCAAACTTATCTAGGGGATGTGGTAAGCTCATGTTAAAGAACCTCTCAGATCTCAACCTGCATGTCTCTTCATTGGTCCTGATGTGTGTCCTTTATAGCAATTGTAACCCTAAATGTAATACTCCCTGGAATTCTATGAGCCAGTCTAGGGAATTAGAAAATACAAAAAAAAAAAAAAGGTAGGGAGAAACCTTGAATTTATAACCGGTTGGTCAGAAGGGCAGATGACTTGGAACCTCAGAACATATATCAGAGCATAAAGTGAGGGGAATCTTGTAGGATAGCATGCCCTCCAACTGTGACAGCTGCCTAAACTTTAGCTTGGCTCAGAATCACACTCAGATGCACACACACCCAGGAAAGCCCACTCACCTCACATCGAATGCTAAGGAACACGTGGGCACTGAGGAAGTGGTAGGCAGACAGGCACACCATGTACAAAGACCAGAGAGTGTTTCCAGCAAGAGTCATTTGGTATAAAAGAAAAAGAGAACAGAAAATCACCTAAAAATACCCTAATTAATGTTTGTATTTTATCGTATTTTTCACATACTTTTCTGTGGTATTGTTCATAGATGATGTAATAACATATAAACCATGAGTTTACTTTCATTAACTATTTCATCAACATCATTCCTTAACACTAGGGCTCATCATACTTTTTCATTTAGTTATTGTATACTGCATTATCATATAGATGTAATGTAATTTATATAATTTTTTCTAACTTGGGGGGTGGTTGCTTTTTGGTTTTGATTTATACACAATTAAAGCTAAAATGCATATATTCACATATAAGCCATAAATTCCCACATGACTTCCACATTTCTGATTATTTGCTTAGGACAGACTCTTGATGTAGAATTATTTTGGAAAGGATTTGTTTTGAATGAGTCCTAAAACTTTATGCTAAAATTTTTTGCAGCAGTATGAATTTACATTCCTGCTAGGTGTGTATGAGAGCACCTAACAACGTTCATTTGCCCAAACTAAAATGTTAACTCAAAAACCTGGAAATGTGATAGACACAAATATTTATTTATTGTTTCAGTGTGTGTTGCTCTGATTGCTTGTAAGACTATTTTTGGGGTTTTTCTGTTTGTGTGTTTTATGCATATTCGTTCATTTTATTTATTTTTTATTTCAGTGCTTATTCTAAGTATTATAGACAGCTTAGGTAGTTGATTTTATTTGTTAAGTATGGATTATATAGTTTTTATTAGAGACTGGTACTATGATGTAATGGTATCAACACTTTATGAAGTTAACAAGTTAACTCTTCATTTTTTTGTTTCTATTTTAATGTTCTAAATTTTGTTTTTGGGATTTTATGTTTAAGAAATATTTTAAAATATTTTTATCTATGACTATATGACAGACACTCAAGTGTGTGGCTCAGATTGCCTTTACAGAAAGACACTATCTGGTGACCAGAAATGTGCTTAGATGACAGGTAGCCCCTACCCTGACTTTTGCCAGGTTTTGTCTTCATTTTTTACTCTCTCTCACTCTCTCTCTCTCTCTCTCTCTCTCTCTCTCTCTCTCTCTGTGTGTGTGTGTGTGTGTGTGTGTGTGTGTGTGTGTGTGTGTGTGTGGTTCATCCTTAGCCAGAGTCTGAACAAGGCAGACGTAGCATAAGAACTTAGTTGTGTCCATCCAACACATGACTTCTCTCAATGAGCTTTTCCTTAGCAAAGGGGCATGGGACCAGTTGCCTCAGTAAATATGACATGACCACTTGTCCAGTTCCTGAACAAAGGCCATTGTGTATCGGGAGGCAATCTAGAAAACCAACAGTGAGTCATTTGCCTATAGCACAAGAGCTATTGATGTGGAAGGCCAATGGGAGGTTCTTAAATGATTCACCACCAAGTCTAGTCAAGATCATAAATCCAAACCCAATGACCCAAAAGTAGTCCTACAGGGAAAGTCCCTGTAATGAATATACACCACACTGGCCCTGATTCCTCTAGTCTTTCTCCAAAGGGTTCTGTGGCCATTTATTCAAGGGAATATATAGCATGGTAAAAGGACTAGTCAGACACCTTGAGAGAATGCTTAGATTGAGTCCAAGTGATACTTGAAAACACAGAATAACATCCATGGTCCTTCTTGGTAGAGGGAGGTCATATATGAATTAAGAAATAAGAAAATTCCCTTGCTGGTGGCCATGTTAGAGGAGCAACAGATGGCAATTGACTTCAGGGTGTCAGCCCACCAGGAGGCATGCATACCTCATGGGTGAATCTTGGATAGGCAAGGTCCAAGACTACAGACTCCAGAATGTCTTTTGCTTCTGCTGTGCCTTTACATGTTTGCCGCTGCCATCTTTCTCTGGTATCTGGCATGGTGTGAATGGGTGTGGAGAGATCCCCACTGCCTGTAATGTAGTGTGTTTTATCTCATGGAAATATCTCTTTCTACTGGGCATTTTTACCTGCGGATTATTATAAAGATGACTTCTTCCTAAGCTGTACTGCTTAATGGATAACAATAATGTTAGTTTAAATAGAGTTTTGATGGTTAAAAATAAAACAAAGAAGTGTCACATAGCTAGAACACATGAGTTTCTATTGAGGAGTCATATAGTTTGTGGCTTAAGTTAATGACTAAGGAAAACAATTGAGTCCTGGTAACCCAGCTAGCCTAAATTCTTTTAATCTTAATGTTGGGAGATGTGTTCACAGGTTTCAGAGTGCATCACAGATGAAACAAAGCTTTGAAAATAACTTAAAGTTAGACTAAGATGTTTTTGTTAAATGGCTTTGAGGTGAAAAACCCAAGAAGACAATCTAAAGTTTTAGAAAGGCATATAATTGAGTGAGGGAACAAGAACAAAGCAACCCAATTATTACTAGCTGACACAGTTTTCTTGCTAGGATTGGTTGATGACCAAAGATGATGATTAATTCCTTGTGCCCATTTTTGTCCTCAATCTTCTGATAAAAAAAAAAAAAAAAACTACTGATGAGTGAGATGAGTGAGTATTTACCCTAAAGATTTAAAATAGAGCTAACTGATCCTTTTTCATATATAAAAGTTTAGGTTTGTGATTCCTTTAAGATTTCTTATTAGATTACCTTTCAAGATAAGTAATAATGTAATTGGTCCTTTCTTTGTAACTGCAAAACTGTAGCCTGCCAGTAAAAGACCTGACTGAGAAGAATATCTTGCTTGCCTACATGGTTAATTTATAACAAGTTGCTTGGGTATGAATGTATGTGGGTTCTTGGAATAATTTGTTTTTCACCTGTAATACATAAAATGTTTAATCATGTAAGGAATATGGAAAAATGCTGTTTTTTTACTTGTACTCATTCACTTGAAAAACAGAATGTAACCACACTGTAATTTTTATATTGCCTGAAAGATTTTGCTGAGGTATATAAGCTCTAAGGGAAAGAACAGAGCTAGAATTAGGGAGAGTTAAAATGAGCTAGAAAGAAAACATCAAGAATGAGAGAGTTAAAATGGGTTAGAAGGAAGACATCAAAAATAAGAGAGTTAGAGGGAAAAACATCAAGAATGAGAGAATTAGGAGGAAAACATTAAGAGAGACAGAAGGGACATTTCTGGATAAAGATTAAAAAAAAGAGAATATAGAACACAGAATGAAGAACACAGAAGAATAAAGAAGGAAACCATCAACAGAGAGTGTGAGTATCTTTCCCCCTAACTTCCTCAGATAAAAAGTCTAGCACATGCTGACTCTGTGGCTTCCCTTTAAGCCCTGGCCTACCAGCGGCTGGCACACCAGGCAGTGGAACCTGGTGCTGTGAACAGAGATATTGAAAAGATAATCAAGAAGACTGTCAGGGAGAGAGGCAGCTGTTTTCAGAGATTATCAAAAGCACGGCAATTCTCTTGGGAATTGTCTAAGAAGAAGAGGCAATCCCCTAATGGTCACCACAGACTGGATCTCACTCATGGTGCTGCAGCCCCTTGGCTAGTGATTTTCAAGTAAAGAAGGATGAGTAATCCAATAGTTCCCCAGTTTCCCTTATGTTTTTTCCCTTGTGTTTGTCTTTCCCTCAGAATGGGTCAAGGAGAGTCTAAAGAAAAACAATTCTTCATCGATATTATTAAACATACACTTAAAAGGAATTAAGATCAGCACTGGCCAGATGACTGATTTTCTTAAGTTTATACAGTCAACCCCTGGTTTCCAAACTAGGGAACTTTAGATGTGGAAACTTGGGATACAGTAGGAACAGATATTAAGAACTGGTATATGACCCCCTGAGAACCATCAAGTGAGAGTGTGAGTGTCTTTTTCCCATTATCCCTCACATAAAAGAGTCTAGAACAGGCCATTCACTCCATGGATTTCCTATGAGCCTTGAGCTCCTGGGGCTCCTGGCCCACAGGCAGCAATATTCTCCATAAAGTACAGCCAAACAATGTACTCTATGTTTAAAAGACTACTTGGTGACCAATTTCCCAGTAAGAAAATAGAAAACAGTGAGTCATTTGCCTGTAGGACAAGAAGCACTGATGTGGAAAGCCAAATGGGTGTTACTTAAACTATCAATCAACTCCAATTAGGATAACAAATCAAAACCAAAACCTAAAGCTGTACATAGAGCACAATGGTAGAGTGCTTGGCTAGCATGTTATGAGACCTAAATCTTTCTGTGTTGGGGAAAAACAACAACAACAACAAAACTTATCTACGATGTTTGAGTTAAGTGTGTATGGAGGGCAGCCATAGGGTAGGGAGAGGAGCTTTTGAGAAAGAGTGAAAAAGCCCAAAGCATCAGAGTAAATACAGTTAAGCTATGGCAGTATTTGAAAAATAAGAAGAGAAGGAGGAGGAAGAGGAGGAGGAGAGAAAAAGGGAAAGCTATGTCTTTCTGATTCAGGACTCAGAGAGGTGAGCAGACTCAACAGAACCTTATGGTGGCTCTGAAACGACTGTACTAGAAGCAGAGATTCTAGGAAGGAAAAGTACATCATCACAATAAAGGGGTAATTATTCCTCCCATCTCTTTAGCATAGCTTAATAGAAACCTGCTTCTCTGAGGAGTAGTGCCTGGGCCAGGTGATTGGCCAGTCAAACTGGAGAATTGTCCTCCCCGAAGTGGTTACCACCAAGTAACCTAGGAACCCAGGATACTTTTTGGCATATTGGCCTCCAGCCAGGACAAGACCAGAGACATTTCTATAACTGGTATGTTTGGGGGTCCCTGCTCTGAGCTGCCTGTCTAATTCCTGTCTCCTATTTGCATCACCCCCTCACTGTCATTCTCAAAGAAAGAATCTAAGGATGATGAACACTTTCATAGTCCTACTTGTCATTGATCAAGCTCTTACAGATTCTAAACTATTTCTTGAGAAAAACCAGTACTATAGTTAATCTATGGGAAGATGTTGACCAACTACAACTGCTAATCCCTTTGCACTGTCATTGCTAAAGGAAAGTGATATCATTCTGTATATCTATTCTATGACTATAGATGTAGAGAACTCACTATTTTCTGTCTCAATAAAGACAGAAGATTGTGGTGGCCCACAGAGGCTAGAGTGGACCTCTAGTGATATAATATAGCTCTAGTGAGACTTTATTCAGGGTCAGAGAATCTGGGCTTGCTTTACCCAGCAGGGCTGCATAATATGATGATTTGGTCACAGGCATGTTTGCCAGGTGTTTTGAAGGGTCTATACTTGGCTGTATGGTGTGCTTTGATCTTGCAAGGTGGGGGTCTTTTGCCTCTCTCCTTGGAATATTATAAAACACCCTGGGTGTTTTATAAAGCTCTGGGTAGCTGGGTATTGACCCAGGGCCCTCCTGAAGCCATCCTGTGTCTCTGTTTTTCTTAACATCTCTTTCTATCTTTCTACCTAATATTTCCTCATTCATCCCTCTCCTCCACCCAAGAACCCTTTGAAAGGTGGGAGCTGGACTCCGACAGAAGATAAAAAATAAAGAGGAAAACCATCAGCATTTACACTATTGTCAAGAATGGTACTCACTTTTGCCCTCTCTCATGATGCAGCCTGAAGAGATACAGATTGCTTAGGGTTTCTAAAGAACATAGACTTGATCCATTATGTAGATGGCATCACAGTAACCACCAATTCACATAGCACCCAGAAATATTGTTATCCCAGTATTACTCATATTTCACACACCACAGACAGCTTCCAGCTGTGAATGACATGCAGGAAAACTGTATATCAACTTCAGGATTTGGTTTGTGAATCCTGTCACTTGGGCCTAAAATCTTTCAGAATGAATTAGCCTTGTCAATGATGAAAAAGTTAGTGCTGTGTAGTTTTTAGCAAGCCTTGGTAATAGAATCATAATGTAGATTTCTAGGCTTCTGGGAAAGCCCATACTATCCATTCTACAAAAAAATAATATCTAAGCCTAGCATGGTGGCACATGCCTTTAATACCAGCACTTGGGAGGATGAAGAAGACAGATCTCTTTGTTCCACACCGGCCTGGTCTACGTATGGATTCTAGATCCACCAAGGCTACATAGTGAGATGTTATGTCTACAATAATAATAACAATAATATCAGTGAAAAACAGTTTCTGGCATACTGATGATTATAGTGGAAGGCAAAAATATTTGACCGCATGATACCACAGTGACTATGAACTAGGTCAGAAAGCTAAGTCCTCTTGAATATATCTACTTAGTACCTGAGGTACTAAGTAGGAGGGAGTCGCACAGCATTTCATTATAATGCTTGGGATTACAGGCACCTGCTGCCAGGTCAGACTCTCTTGCATGGGTGCTGAGGATTGAGCTCAGGTTCGCATGCCTGTATGTCAAACATTTTACCAGCTACGACATTCTCCGGCCCTAAGACATTTTTTCAGGCTCCTCTTCACCTTTCAAACCAAGGCTGTTAATAATTCTTAGGCTAGGGGATGGAGGGATAGCTCAACAATGAAGAGCCTTGGCTGCCCTTGCAGAAGACCTGGGTTCAATTCTGAGCACCCACTGGATTGCTCATAATTGGCTGTACCTCCAGTTCCAGGAATGCATGTGAAGATCAAAAGACAGTTTGAGAGAGCTGGTTCTCCCCTTCTGCCACAGGAGTCCTGGGAATCAAAGTCAGGGCCTCAGGCTTGGTGTCTTTGCCTGCTAAACCTTCTTGATGGCCCAGGGTTTTAAGACTTTTTCAGTTCTCACTTCTCCGCTCTTCGAGCTTCCTGACTTTTCCTCTCTCAGGTATATGTTCATGCAACAAGACTTCCCACTCTACTAGCATTTCACTGTCTACTTCCTGGGAAATGGGGCCTATGACAAGGTTTCCTTATTTTCAGGCCAGAACGTTCTTCCTATCTGGATGCTAAAAAAAATTCACAGATACGTTCCTGTTGGCAGCATGACAGTTAGAATCACGTATTTCAGAAAGGAGCTGAGGTCAGAAGGGCCAGATCTCTCAAGTCAGCAGCCAGCTAGGAACCGAAGTCTGTTAGCCACCATAGGGTTGGGGCTGGGTCTCGATGACAGCAATCCTAGTGAACAGAGTACATGCATAAGAGGTCTGGAGCAAAAGGCATTCTGCTAAGCTGATTCCCAGGTTCCATGATGCCTGTTTGCAATTTTCAGCCACTACGTTGTGGGGTAAGTGGTCACGGGGCTGTCTTACTTGGGGTTTCTATTGCTTAGATGCAACACCGTGATCAAAACAAGCGACTTGTGGGTGAACGGGTTTATTTCTTCTCACCACTCTTAGGTCATGTTCCATCACTAAAGGTGGTCAGGGCAGGAACTTGAGGCAGGAACTGAAATAGAGCGCATGGAGGAAGGGTGCTTCCTGCCTTGTCCCGCATAGCTTAGTCTACTTGCTCTCTTACACAACACAGGACTGCCTTCCCAGGGTTGGCACTACCTACAGTGAGCTGGGTCTTCCCACATCCATCAAGGAAATGCCCTATAGGCTTGCCTACCGGCAATCTAGATGGGGGCATTTTCTCCAGTGAGGTTCTCTTTCCAAATGACCCCAGCTTATGTCACGCTGACAAAAAAACTACCCAGCATGGGGCAGCAGATAACAAAATGTATTCCCCCCCCCACCCCCCGAGAGCTAACAACAGATGCAGGGTTTCTTATTTAGTCTGTTTGCCTGTTTGCTAAAATAAGTTCCACTTTGCTCCTCTTACAGTTCACATCCAAGCTTGGCTCTGCATTACAGATCTGCCTTAAATCACGGAAAATGTTTTTCTTCCCAGAATCTTACTATGTGCATTCATATACATCTTCATCTGCATTTGGCACACTTTTTGTTAAAGCTATGCATTGATGTGTGGAGTTTCTGTTCACATTGTTTTGGGACATTTAAAAAGTGACTACTACCACCATAGCAATTCTATTTTAGATTTTTCTACATGAGTGATTCTTCCGGTGTTAGCACTTAGCCTCTGCAGTAGGGGCTCCACCTTCATTCATAATTCTTCTCTACCAAGGCCATTGTCTTCATTAGGGTTTCTGTTGCTTTGATGAAACTCCAGGACCAAAAGGTAAGTGGAGGAGGAAGGGGTTTATTCATCTTACGCTTCAGGCTTGCTCTTCATCACTGAAGGAAGTCAGGACAGGAACTCACACGGGGCAGGATCCCGGAGGCAGAAGCTGATGCAGAGGCCATGGAGGGGTGCTGCTTATTGGCCTCCTTCCCCATGGCTTTTTCAGTCCACCTTCTTATAGAACCCATAACCACCAGCCCAGAGATGGCACCACCCACCATGGGCTGGGCCCTCCCTCATTGATCAGTAATTAAGAAAATGCCTTACAGCTGGATCTCATGGAGGCATTTCCTCAGCTGAGGCTCCTTCCTCTCTGATGACTCTAGCTTGTGTCAAATTGACACACAAAACCAGCCAGTACAGCTGTATTTCTGGAAATCATGGAAGACTGGTACGCACATTTAGGAGCCTTCCTTCTGTTCTACCACTCTCTTTCCAGTAACATTGGCAGGGTTCTCTCCATCATACACTCCTAATGTGGGAGCAGTTTGTGCCCAAGTCTTTGGACATCTCTTTTTAGTCTGATGGAATTTGTCTAATCATGACTTTAAATGCCATGTACTAATCTTAATGATCAAAACAGTGTTTTTTGTTGGGTGGTTGGTTGGTTTTAAGACAGGTTCTCTCTACACAGCCATGGTTGCCTTGGAACTCATTCTGTAACCCAGGCTGTCCTTGAACTTACAAAGATCTGCCTGCCTCTGGCTCCTGAGTGCTTGGAATTAAAGGTGTATGCCACTATGCCTGGCCTAGAGATCAAAATGTAAACTTGGAATTTATACTTCTTCTGTCTCTAAACTATAACTGAATTTATCACTTCAGTGTCTAAAAGGCATGTTGAATTTAACATGGTTGTAACGAAATCTGTGATGTAAATCTCATTGTCTTCATACCCTTTTTTTTTAATCACATCAATAGTACCCCATCAACAAACAAAACCAGTTTTCACATATTCTGTAACTCCTACAGTGTATCACAAGGTCACACAAGCTTCCCCGCAGAGTATCACTGGTTCCCATTTCACTAGTTCCAATACTCCTGTGACCACTGGCCTGTTTCAAGTTTCTTCTTTTCCCTCCAACATCATGACAGAGACATTAAAATGATCTGCTTCTATTCTTGACCCTATGCACCCTTCCTTCCATACAACAAACCTTCAGTATGAGTTAGTGTATCATCTGCTCAAATCTTTCCCTTCGTTCTCATCTTCCTTTGAGGACAATTCAAGAAGGCCCTTAGATGTTAGGCATCCTCATCCCAGTACCTTGCAGCTCTGAATGTGATGGATGGAGGAGAGGGGTGAGAAGTGTTCTTGTGAGCAACTTAAGGTTTTCTTGCCTTGGGTGAGCATACCTCAGTAAATGTGGGGAAGACTGAGATTATAAACAGCCAACTGCCACCAAGATCACCCCAGGCCAGCGACTTGATCCTTTGTCTCACAAATGTGAAGAATGAATCTTCACAGGCAACAGAAGACTGAATGCTTAGAGAGGAGTTTATTATACACTCACAAGTAACCATACGGGGAAGGAAGCAGACAGAGTTTCTGTATCACGAGAGTGGGTCCCAAAGATGGAGGGTGGCCAGAGGTCTCACTTCGGGACTAACCAAGTCTTTCTTGTTTGAGGTGTTGGGGAGTGAGCTTGTCAGCCCAGCTGACCCACTCAAAAATGTCCAGGGACCTGTCGGTTTTGGTCACCTCCTCACATATGTCTTCCAGGCAATGGTGTTCATTCAGTGGTGTAAATGAAGAAGAAAGCTAACTAAAAGCTGGAGCAGGAACCAGAACCCCCAAACACCCCTGCGAATTCTGACTTCTAGCCAGAACAGAACCAAGAACGTTCGTGACTTTCAGTCGGGGATGCGCAGCCGAGCTGCTTCCTATTGAGGCTGGTCCTTGAAGCACCTTGATCGGGTCAATTCCCTGTTCTAGTAAGGTTCACGGTACACTCCTCGGCGAGCTCAGCCTCCTCCGGGCCGGTCCTCCTTCCGTTCTTGCCCAGCCCAGCCTGCTTCTGCCTCAGTTCAGATGTTCCCCACTTCTCCTGCCGGTGACACTCCTCTCTGTGACACTCTCATGGCTTCCTCTGTTGTTCTTTCGCGGTGGTGCTCAAACGCTGGGCTTGTGGCCGTGTCCAGCTGCCACCATATTTGCTTGTTGCTTCCATTTGTTTGTTTTTGTTTTTTGGGTTTTTTTGTTTTTTGTTTCTTGTTTTATTTTTTTGTCGTTGTTGTTTAGATCCATCCCAGGTTGGCCTCAACTTCTCTGTTTATCTAAGGATGACCTTGTTCTTCCCATCCTCCTGCATTCTTCTCCTAAGTCCTGGCATTACACGTGTGTGCCAACATTCCCATTTTATGCCATTTGGGGATCCAACTCAGGCCTTCATTGTGTGCTTGGCAAACACGCTATCAAATGAACGGCAACCCCAGTTTCCTCCTTGTGTTAAACTGCTAACTCCCCCCCCACACAGGCTCCCCTTCCACATTTGTCTTTTCTTCCACAGTCACGTTCACTTTCTCATCTAACATAAATTATTCATAAATGTTGTTTACTATCTCTCTCCCCTCCTTACCACCACAGTAGATTGGAAGCTCCGGGGACAGGGACTTTTGTCTGTTTTGGTTACTGTTGTCTTAGTCTAAGAACAATGTGGAGCAACAGTAGGCATTCAGTAAATATTTGTTGAATAAATCCAAGAAGAAACATAATTATCAAGGTAGTACTTGGAATTCAAAAAGCAGTATCCAGAGAAGAACAAAAAAGGCAAAGGATAAAATCCACATCCAGGAATGGTCTTTGACTCGAGGGCTGTGTATGATCTATAAAGAAGACAGTTTTTCTTTGTAAACAGTTTTACAAGAGTTGATTATTTTTTACCGTGGGATGGATCACTGCCACACAAATTTTTAAAACTTTTAAATCAACCTCTGTCGCTGGAAAATCCTGAAGTGATAACCATACGGGAAGCCGTGCCATCCGTAATTCGCTTTATAGTAAATGGGTCTAAATCTGTTTGGAGAGTGAACTGTTGAATCTGCTAATGGTACAAACAGATGATATAAAACAATAAACTCATCTCTGGTGTTCGTTGTAATTTTCAGTAGGGCTGTCTCTGTCATGGTTTCAAGTGACTTCAGTTCTCTGCGCTCAGACATCATGTTACATTAAGTTCCAGATATTCTACAACAGCTCTCAAACACCGAGGGATGTCACCACTCAAGACTTTACATAAACGTGATTTGTTGATTCTTTAAATGCGGGTGGGAAATAATAGAAATAATTTCTCATACACAGATAACTGGCATGTGTGAATGCTCGCTAATTTGAGGAGGGAAACAGGAAGGAAAGGGTAGAAACAGCAAAAAATAATTTTGTCTGAGGCTGTAAATGACATAAATTCAAACAATGGTGGGTTGTTTTTTTGTTTTTTTGTTTTTTTTTTTTCCAGCGTCTCCCGGCTTGTTTCTATTCAATGTTTGCTGAGCTTTAGGGAAGGCTGAATCCCACCATGGCAAACTGCCATCTTTGTCAGAGCAGAGGGCTGTTTACATTCAAGGCACATAATAAGCACCATGTGAAGGGGAAACAGTGTGAGCTCTATTATGGCTGATTAGCCCATTGTACACTGTTACAACTAACATCTTCCTTGTGCTAAAAATAGTGTGAAGTCACGGGACCAAAGCAGCATGATCCTCCGTACTGTACTCTTTCAGAAGATAGGTAACAAAGGCTGTGTCTAAGTTCCCTAGAAAAAGAAAAGGGCGACTTATTCACTTCTGTGTCCCGCAGCATACGTAGTTTATCTGAACTGTTAGGAAATCCTTCTGAAAATGACATAGAGAGAATGCGCAGCTTCTAAAAAATACATCTGTCTTCTGGGGAGCTTCTTTTATGTAGACCAGACCTTTCATATGAATGCTGGAATCATCTGTTGGTTGTGCTTAAACTTGCATTGGTAGCTCATCTTCATCACAGCAGTGGTAGAATTTGTGCATATTAGTCCAAAAGACACAAGTGTTTGAAATGTCAGAAATGGGAGGGAGTGGTAGGAACCAATTCTGAGTCTTAGGTCATTCCATCTCCAAGTCAATAGCCCTTCTCCTGGAAGGAGGGCAAACAAGCTGCTTTCTATTCTATTGAAAGCCTGCAAGAATTTGCACCACAGTAATCCTAAATCCAGAGGCAATCTATTAAGAACTCTGCATTACCAATCCTGAGACTCAACCGATAAGCCCACCCCCCTATTAATCCTCTTAAAGATTGTGCTAGGAAATGAAAGGGTGCCATGAAAGAGGGCCCCCCTTTTATTACAACCATATAAACTGCTTGAGTAAATGTTTCATTAACAAACTGCTAGAGCACTGTTGATGCCCTTTGCCTCCTCTGTCTGGTCCTCTTGGCTTGGTGCTCTTGGATACAGCATGGCTAACTGTGTGATTTACACATGTTTCAGAGACACATTCCCACACTTGAATGCTGTTCCATGACAAAGGGAGGAGAGGGCTGAAAGAGAGGTGTTGAACCTATGTAGACATTTTAATTTACAATTCTCTTTTCATGGGCTTTAAGAGATGAATAACTTCCACATTCTCAGTGCTTTTTCTAATAAGTACTAGTCCCTGTGTTAAGTACCCATGACCAGGTCATTTGCAATTGGTCCTTTGGAAAATATAATTAGATGCTGTGATACCCTTAGAAGAAAAGGGGGATAAATGAGCCCAATGGACAAAGAACTCGGAATAATGGAGGGGCCAAAATCTTATCAAATGGCTTATCTTTGTGTTTAGTGATGCCCGGTATGTTGCAGAACTATGCATTCTGAGTGTTTGGGGTAGTTATTTCATTATAATCTGATGTTTTAACTAATCTAGTAAATGCTTACAGGATGCCTGTGTTATCACTAAAATAAATGTTCAAACACACAAGCCACGCTCATGGCATCTAGTGAAGTAGTCAATGTCCGGTAGCAGCGTGGATTCCTGAAACTGATATATACTCACAGAATCAGTCACTTTGCTACAAAGTCCATAGCTCCAGCAACACTCAGGAAGCTGAGGCAGGAGGAGCTCCAGTTCAAGGTCAACCTGGGCTACCTTGTAAAACTGTCCCAAATGAACAAACACTCCCCAAATCAGTCTCTTGAGGGCTCTTTAAAGTAAGACATATTACAAGACAAAACCAACTTGTCATATACAAACAACACAATTGTGCCAATTCTTAGAAATTGCATCTACTTTGACTACAGACCAAGAGATTCCAAGTTTTGGAAAATCACTACAGAAGAAGAACAAAACATCCCACTCAGGCCACAGCTAGAATGGCTCAGTTCGGGGAAGAACCCTATTTGGGTCAGTGTATACAGTTTTATATTTAGCCACAACTAAGGTCTCATTTCACAGTGAATAGATTCATTTGGGTCAACAATGCCCAGGGGATAAAGGCTTAAATGTATTCAACCTTAGGAGGAGCTGAACACATCAATACCTTTGTAAAGCTGCTTTGATTCATATTGACTTCGGCCTCGCTGCTAATTCATATACATCATTGTTTGCTTCACAGAGCTTTTAACATGACTTTTGATTTATAGAAATAGTGATTCAATTTCTACCCAGAAGTGGTGAGCTCAGACCTCCCCCAGATCCTTCTCTTCTCTCTAGTGTGACAAAATTGAAAGAAAAATTCTCTTGTCACAGTCTAAATTGCTGTATAACTGTTCATGGGCACTTTTTTTTTTTTTTTAACTTTCATGGTAGCAGGTAATAGCAAACTAGATCATCCAGAGAAGGAGAATCAATTATCTAAGCATGTTATTAATGTGTTCGCAGAACACTGCTGATTCACATTGAGGCAAAGTCTAGCAACTCCTATTTCCTGCTCCGAAGTTCCACGTGAGGCAATGGAGAAGATCCTGCCAACGCAGCCATGCTGGCGTAGTGGACAGCCCTGAGCATCTCTAAGCCACTGGAACCCGTTAGGCATCTGACAAAGTCCATGAATATCATACTTACTCCACAGGGAGGATGCAAGCCACACTCTGTGGATTTAGTCTGTTTGAGGCCCTATCAAATGAAGACTGAAAATTCCTTTTTACAATGTCATTTTATTTCAAGCAGCTAAAACAAAAGCTGTTTTAAACCAAACTCGGGGAGCTGAAGGAACCAGAACTGGATTTCTGGTTTACTGAGTAATCCCCAAATTTATATAAGGATTGAAATATTTCGAATGTTCACACGTTGAAGTCTTTATTCAGGGGTGCAGTGGGATAAAAGTGTTGATTTTTATCAAGAAAGGTGTCCAGTGCTCAAGAAGCTGCATAAAAAAAGGAAGGTTTAAGCAGACACAGACTCTAAATATCGAAGGACAGAATGACAGTGTGATACCTCTAGCTCCCTCTTTTCTGATCAGCATGGGCCTGAATGTGACATATCGGTGGCCCAGGAAAATTCCACAGTTCTGATGCTGATAAACTTGGAAACCGGAGACAGCCCAGCATCTCACAGTTAATTAAAGAAGTGAGTGAAGGCATCAAGGCTTGCTCCCTTCTGCTTGAATAATTCACTGCCTTTATCCATTATTAAAACCCGTGACTTCCCCACAATGATTCCCAACTCGAGATGGATTGGTCTCAGAACCCAGAGATAAATTGTAACACGGCCTACAGCTATATTAATAAATTGAAATGAACATTTATTTGCTCATCTAATTAGAACCGTGGTTTTCCCAAATAGTGTAGCCATGCATTCCGGTTTCAGACAGTGGTACCTACCTTCTGTTAGATAAAATGAACAGGAGGACTTTGCCCCAGATTTAGGGTATCTTTGCATAAGAAGTTCTTTGGTTGATGCTGTTCCTTTTAAACCATTCATTCTGCCAGTCTGCTATGCTGATCCCAGCTCAGCGGGATAGATGGGAGCTTAGCTGGGGAGGTACTTCCTCAGAGGGATGCTGAGTCGCTTCCATATAGAACACGCATTCTCCCTTTGTCTCTTTTCCTTTTTAAGTGTTGCTGGGGAAAGGGGTGTTGAAGATCTGCCCATACCCCCTCCCCATCTCTATTTCCCTTCATTGGGATCACAAAGCCTTATATAAGGCTCAGATAGTCAAAGGCCTTGTGGTCTGGCTGAGGCAGGCTTCATTCCCGGCTCAATCCATAACTGTCTACAGCCTCAGTTTCTTCTGGTGTAAGCTGGAATTAGTAATTCTATGTGTTCAGGGTTCACATGCAGTTTAGAGAGAATGGCTGTACAGTGGGGGATTTGTAGTGGGTTCTTCATCAGTGACAAGTGCTATTATTAGCCGGCAAATCTCGCTCTTTCCCTGTTTGCAAATTAGATTTTAAAAATCATTTGATCACATTAGCATGGAGAAGTCTATAGAACACAGCTAGCACTCAATCCCTGAAGGACTAAAATGAATAATGTGGTGTTATGTCAACATAAAGCTTGTTCATTGTGAATGATCTCCATAACAAAAGACCTGCCTCCCCAACTACAAGCTGAAATACTCAACCATGGCTTTCCTATCTCCTGGCTCACCTGCTGTGGGCAGGGGACGCACAGGCGAAACGTAGCTAGATTTGCCTGCCAGACCATGTATATTTAACTTCCTGTGAAATAAACACTTCTCGGTGTGCCCTGGCAGGGTCGTCACACGTCGTCACACGGCCTCATCAGAGGAATGGACTTTCTTTGTGTAGTTTTGGTGCCTGTCCTGGAGCTCACTCTGTAGACCGGGCTGGCCTCGAACTCACAGAGCTCCACCTGGCTCTACCTCCCTAGTGCTGGGATTAAAGGCGTACGCCACCGCCACCTGGCAGAATGGACTTTCTTAACATCTGCAGAAATTCTGTTTCCCACATACTCATTTCACACCTGAATCTGGTTGATTTAACACTTTTCCCTTCATGAAATGGAAATTTAAATTTTTTTTCCCTGGGTTGCCAGAATAAGCATCCAGAGCCTTAATCCACTGTTTGCCTTGCAGGGAAGGTGTGGAACCGTTGCTGATTTCTTCTCTGACAGGATCTGGCCGAGACTGCATCATTAACAGAAACAGTACTGGACTTGGCTAGAGAGAAAAAGCACTTCTCAGTTTCCTTCAGCCTGTTTCTAGCACTCCTGAGAAGGACGACCTTTAATATTAAAGTTTGAAATACTTCCTGCAAGTTCAGTTTATGAAAAAGAAAAATAATTTCTGAGGGGTTGATTAGATTACTAAGAGATCTTATGATATTCTTTTGTAGTGCGTTTCCTTCCAGGGCAAGAGAATAGATTTTAAAAATAAGTATCAGGTTACATGGTATTTAAATAAATAATCAAATAGATATTTTCTACAATGGATTCTTGATCAATTAAAAAAAAAAACTAGGAGCAAGACTGAATTTAGAGAATCTTTCAGTAATTCCTCACACTACTGCTTCCTGTATGAGAGATCTTAAAGACAATACACATTGTAACTAAACTGCTTCTGTAGATTTCATTTTTATCCTTATCTTTATTATTGTTTTATGTGTGAGCATTTTACCTACATGTACATATGTGCACCACATGTGTGCCTGATGGAGAGGTCAGAAGAGGGCATCAGATTCCAGGGGTGAGCCACGATGTGGGTGCTAGAAATTGAACCCAGGTCCCCTGTAAGACCAGCCAGTGCTCTTAATTGCTGAGCCATCTCTCCAGCCCCCTGTCTTTTGTAAATTTTAGTCTTTTTCTATTCAAAACTAGTACAAATTTAAGACAAATCTATGGTTGGGAAAGCAAGTCTAATGGGAACAGAGGTTACAAAGTAGAAGGCCAATCTTTCTTTCTAGGCCAGTCTTTCTTTCTTCACACCAGGGTCACCAATCCCACTATCTCACGATAAACATTACCAATAGCTTGTTATAGAAACTTCCAAGTCCATGAAACTATAGGATATGCCCATTTCCATTTACACAAATGAACTTGAAGAAGCACATATATTGTTACAGTCATTTCAAACTTAATAATAGATCTTGGATATTTTCCAACATCTACTTCTTCTCAAGGATCCCTTTGAAAAGAAATTCAGTATCTTTTAACCATTTCACCATTTCTCTGGTGTGATGGTCAGTATAGTTTGCTCACCTGATGGCCTTTAGAACAGTTAGGAAAACAAATGTCTTAGCATGTCTATGAAAGAGTTTCCAGACTTGGTGCATGGAGATGGAAAGACTCATTCTAAATGTGGGCAGCACCGTTGTGGGAGGTGGGGTCCTGGACTAAATAAACAGAGAAATTAAGCTGCATACCAGCATTCGCCACTGTTTTCTTTTCTTTTTTTTTAAATTATTTATTTATTATGTATGCAGAAGAGGGTGCCAGATCTCATTACAGATGGCCGGCCATGTGGGCACTGGGAACTGAACCCAGGACCTCTGGAAGAGCAGTCAGCGCTCCCAACCTCTGAGCCATCTCTCCAGCCCTCATCACTGTTTTCTAACTGCAAGTCTACTGTCACCAGCGGCTTCATGTCCCTTCTACCACGCCTTCCCCATCATAACAGACTGCGTCTTCAAGCTATGACCAAAGTCACCCTTCCTACCTCCAAGGCGCTTGTCGGATGTTTTGTCAAAGTAATCAATGCTTTATTGTAGCACAATTAATGATATATTAATATTATTAATAAATATTTGTGTCTATGTAGTGATTGAATGAGCTTTTTGTACAGTCTATGGTTTTTAAAGAAAAAAACAGTTATTGTCTATTTTCTTCTCAAAGTATAGGCTTAAGAAGAGGATTTCCCACCACTCAGATTACTTCTGCAACTAAGAAATGGGATTAAAATCTACCAAGTCACAAAATTATTCCCTTTTAACAACCAGCTGTGAGTTATAATCATTTGACAAATGTCATGTTCACTCATTGATTACAGAATTTGCAAAATACCCCTTTCAAGACAGAGTAAAGGGGCTGGAGAGACGTCTCAGTGGTTGGGAGAACTGGCTGCTCTTCCAGAAGATCCAGGTTCAATTCCCAGCACCCACATGGTGGCTCACAACCATCTCTAATATACTTGCAGATAAAACACTCATACACATTAAATAAACTAAAATCTAAACGAGAAAAACTAAAATAATCAAATGTCTCAGAGATCTCTGATCTCTCTTAAATCAGTCAGTACAGTGGTGTCTGTCGGAAATCTTTTCCATGGTTTCAGTCTAACTTCTTTTTCTCCCTAAAACAAAACACCTAAAGGTAAATACTTTATTTATTCATTTATTTTAGAAGGTTTATTTAGCTCATAGTTATTGCAACCCAAGAGCATGGCACCAAGTCTTACGTGGAGCTTGTAAGTGACTCATGGCCACATGGCTTGATCATCACCACGGCAGAACAGGTGGAAGAGATTGAAGAGACTGCATGGCTGGACAGGGTACTAGACACCCTGAAGGGGCTCATCTCACTGTCTTAAAACAACCCACTGCCACAGGAAGTAGCTGAAGTCCCACGAGAAGTGAAGTAATGTAATCCAAAGGCAGGACCCCTAACGATGCTGATACTGAGCAAGCAAGGTGTCTTTGAAGTCCATGGAGGTTTTCTCTCTATGTTCGGGTGGGCTTTAACTCAGGAGTGAGGGTGTCGGACACTGGTGATCACATGAGCTTCCACTAAGTCTGTGGCCTCTGGGTTTTTGTCTCATAATTCAAAGGATGAAACTCAGCCAGTCGGGGCATGCGTCAAGAAATGAGTCTATTGGAGGTTCATAGGTGGGAGCTTCAGAGACAGAAGGCAGAGCTCCCTCCCATGCGTGCATCAGGAACAGGTCCCTGGAAGTTGGGTACCGTTGAGCATCTCCATCTGGGAGTTAATAAGGCTTTCTGGTGGAGGAACAGAGGGAGGTGAACTGGTCAATCCAGTTGGCCCCAACACAACATCCAGGTATCTATCAGTTTCAGCCTAGTCCTAAACTCATACAGATTCCAGGCAAGGGTGTTCATTTAAGGGAGGAGAGACAATGAGAACACACACACACACACACACACACACACACACACACACCAACTTCTCTGGCCTCTAGCTAGGGCAGACCAAAGACATTTTGGCTTAAAAGCTCCTGCCATCTCTGACCTTGGTTAAGGATAGCTGTGCTGACACCACCAAGGTTATTCCCTGCTTTTAGCCAAGGAAAACCTGTTTGCTTTCACTGTCTGCTACCCTAGAATGTCTGGCCAATCTCCATGTCCTGTTCTCATACAGCCAATCACCTTCTGCTGGGTGGGTTACGCCTCTAAAATGTTCTGTCCTTCCTAACATTGCTTTCGCAGGCAACCAAGATTTCAGGTTCCCCACACCATCACCCTCTTTGCTTAATTATGTAAGGATGAATGTAACATGATCTTATTAAAGTTGCTCAGTTTAATTATTTAAACATGTGGACTCAAAAATAATTCCAGAATGATTTTTACAAGGTTGCATCTTTAGAACAGAGAAGGAGAGCAAGCTATGATTGCTTCAAAGCAAAGGCAACTTCCCCTCCAAAGGATCAATGACATCTCTGGAATAAATTAATGAAAGACGACCTGAGAAAAGACCCACAGTATGTATAGGGGCATCACAAAAATGGGGGGTATCTTCTTCACAGGGAAGGAGGATGGTTTTAGAGGAAGACAAAAGTTTCGAATAAAACTCATCTGAGCTCTGGGTCTGGACCAACTGTAGTTCTTTTTCCTACAGGTGAATCTTCCCTGTTTGATGGAATTGGGCTCCATGCAGAAGCAGTTACCTGCAAAAGATAGGGGACCTCAGAGAATGCGCTTTAGGAGGGATACAGTAAGGGAAGGCAGAGGGCTGGGTGGAGGTTGAGAATTGATATGTGGAAGTGATGTACTTGATGATGTCGTTTCTGGAGTCCCCAAAATCCTAAACTTACAATGACTTCTATCATCTCTGCTAGAGTAATCAGCTTTTAACACATAAGACATAGTGTCCATGCTTCCCCACCTGCCACAATGCTAGAAGTTGTGACATCATTAACAATATGGTGAGCCCGATGAGATATATGTAGAAATAATATATTCAACTTCTAGAACATGAAACCAGTAAAAGAGTATGCCCCTCTCTTCCTCTTTCTCCTCCTATTAGTTGTAATGTCCAAGGGCTAAAAGTGACCATGGATCACAGTAGCATGAAGAACACTTTGGAGACTGAGAAATAATAAGATCTAAGGTCAACATGAAGCACTGTGCTGAACTTGTCCAGCCTACATCTGGGTCTAGAATATTACTTAAGAGAAAAAAAAGCTATCTGCCCTCAATTTCTGCTTTATTGAGTATTGTTCCAGATCCAAATATGTCTCAGCTTATAAAGGGCTCGTAAAAGGGATCATAGGACATGGGCAAAAGTTTCTCTTGTAGCAGTACTATTGTGGGATATTTTTTTGATCACACTCTGACACTCCCAAGATTGCCAATAAAGTTTGCTTTGAATTGGAGGGCAGAGCTAGCTACTAGCTGACCAGAATTAGCCATAGAGATTTTGGAGGACCGAGGACATATAGAGAGACACGGGAAATAGTAGGGTGGGGCTTATAAAGAGTCTCAGCCCTTTTGGATTGAGGAAGGAGAGAGGGGAGGCCACTGATTGCTTCTCCTCTGCTTCTCTGCTCATTCAGGTTCTTAGCCTGCTATCTGAGTCCCGATTAATAAAGAACATACATAAGTGCTCCACAGTACAACGTTTTCCTTAACACATTTGTCAACGGTGCACTTCTTCGATAGCCTCATCCCCCTTTTTACAGCTTTCTTCTTAGAAATTGCAAGGAGTTCTAGCAAACACCACCACTCCATATCTGGAAATCAGTGGACTTTTCCTAGAAGGCAACAGATTTTCTCTGTTTAATACACTCAGGATTATCTGCCTTTACTCCCCCACCACTTCCATTAAGCAAATTCACTTTTACTGTCCTTACTGGAAACCCCTCTCCCACACTGATGCGTATCAATTCTGATACTTTCTCTCTCTCTCTCTCTCTCTCTCTTTCTCCCTCTCTCTCTTTGGATTTTCGAGACAGGGTTTCTCTGTGTAGCCCTGGCTGTCCTGGAACTCTCTCTGTAGACTAGGCTGACCTCCAACTCACAGAGATCTGCCCGGCTCTGCCTCCCCAGTACTGGGATTAAAGGTGTGTGCCATTGCCGCCCGGCGATACATTCTATTTCATTCTGATACATTCTATTAAGAATTACACTGGACACTGGGCATGGTGGCACATGCCTTTAATCCCAGCACTTAGGGGGCAGAGGCAAGCAGATCTTTGTGAGTTCAAGGCCAGCCTGGTCTATATAGTGAGTTCCAGGGCAACCAGGGCTGTATAGTGAGACCCTGTCTCAAAACCAAAAGAACAAGAAAGAAAGGAAGGAAGGAGAGGAGAGGAGAGAAAAAAGAATTATATTTGGCTATGCAAAACAGAGACAGAAAATGAGTGGTGTGGATAATATATGTGGTGGCTGGGACATTAGAGGGTCTATTATTCTCTTCACTTCTCATGGTCCATTATGAAATGGCTAGATGATGCCAGCGACTATAAGGACAGACAAGATATGAGAGTAACGTGAGCGAGTCGCTAACCACATCTCTCCTATTTTTAGCAGCTTTAAGTAACTTCCTCTTATGTGTCATTGGCCAGAAGTGTGTCATGTGACATGTTAACGGCAAAGAACTCTGAGGCTGTGGTTTTATAATCTGAACCCCAAACCACTTCCACCAAACCATGTTTTTGAATGTCAAAACGGTTAAAGCCAAAGATGGGGTGGGGTGGGGGTATCCAGGAGACAGCTCAGTGGGTAAGAGTGCTTCCTGCACAAATAAGATGCTGAGTGTCACTCATGGGCACCTATGCAAAAAGCTGCGCGAGCCCATCTCCTGTAACACCAGCACTGGCGGGGAGGGAAGCCAGGAGACTTGCTAGGCTCCTTGGTTGTGTGCCTAGCTCCAGGTGCAGTGAGAGATCCTGTCTCCTGGGAATAAGCACAGAGTGACAAAACAGGACACCCCATGTTATCCTCTGCCTTCTGTGTGAGTACCCACACCCACATGCACATATCACACACACACACACACACACACACACACACACACACACACACACACACAGAATAAAATGCAGCAGATGGTTTTATCTTACAGAGGCTATGATCCATTCTAAAATTCTGACATTGAGGATTTAGCCTACTTAATGACTTTGTATCCTTCCACAGAAAGAAAGAAAGAAAAAAGAAAGGAAGGAAGGAAGGAAGGAAGGAAAGAAAGAAAGAAAGAAAGAAAGAAAGAAAGAAAGAAAGAAAGAAAGAAAAAGAAAAGAAAGAAATCTATCTATCCCCTTACACACACGTAAACCTATTAAAGACTGCCTAAATAAAATGTTCTTAGTAGAAAAGCCCGTCACATGAGCATATTTTCTAATAAATTCTAAAAAGGCAGATATCATCCAGGTATTGTAATTTGCTCTCATGTTTCAAAGATAATAATGTGTGTAACGGAGCCATCAAGACCCAATGCTGCTGTCGGGGGGGGGGGGGGGGGGTCCCTTCCCTACAGTCTAAGAGCTGTCTCCAAGAAAAGTGTAAAAGGAAAAACCAAACCTTGAATACTTTCATCATCAGATATATTTGAAGAGCCACTATAACAAGGAATTCTTCTGGGGACACCAACTACGTATTCTACGACCCACTGATTCTCACCACTAAGAATTCTGTCTACCTGAAGAGTCAGGTTCTACAGGTCAGGGATTCAGTCCTGCAAGATGGTTCCCCTACTTGCATACCAATGGGAAATCAAGGTTCCCAGCTCTCTCTCTCTCTCTCTCTCTCTCTCTCTCTCTCTCTCTCTCTCTCTCTCTCTGTGTGTGTGTGTGTGTGTGTGGAGGGACTTCCTACCACACTTCTGATAGGACAGCTCGTAGCTGAGGGAAACCCATGTACCAGGTTATAATTAAGTCTGCTATACTGGATGCAGATCAAGCCACATGAAGAGATGGAGAGTGAGGCCCAGCATGTGATATGGGTGCGGCTTTCATGCCTTCTTTGGGAGGACCACCCTTTCCACGTCTCCATGTGTTTAGGATATTGTCAAATCTTGCTGTTCAGGAGGAGGTTTTAGTGTCATATAATCCATCTTGCTTTCCCCTTCCCAGAGATCATGGAAGTGCCGGAAGGAAGCTCCAGCATGCAGGGCTCCAGTCCCTTGCTCAGGCTGTTGACTGGCCCCATCCTGACACGCACAGCCTTGGGATCCACTCTTAGTCAACTCGTTAGCATCTACTCAGGAGTTATCAAAGGGGCTTCTTAGACACATCAATGGGTATTTCTAACACTGAGGAAACCAAGAGACTTTAGGTGCTCTGTGACAGGAACCAGGGACAAAGACAAATCCTGCTTTCTCACACTTGTCAAGCTGCCTTCTAGAAAAGAGAGAAGAGAGAAAAGGTTAGTGAAGCTCATCGCATTCATTATTCTAGAAACCCCAGGATTGCGGTGAACAATTAAAAACAACAATAACAACAACAACAGCAAAAAGCCCACAGTGTTTGGAGCACATCATCTGCTTATATGGTTTTTCTTTTTCTGGGAATTCAATTTGCTCCCCATTATGCTATGGACTGAGGAGCCTTAGTGGTCATCAAGGCTCTGCCTTTGAAGCAGAGGGTCAGTGCATTAGCACAAAAGGGGATGAATTCAATATGCCTGCTCACCAAATAGGGCTGAATTCACTAAAAGGGAATGGCCAGGCTTCCTAGTCTGGCTTTCCATCTGGACAATCCGAAGCCTCCCTTATCCTAAACAAGGACTCCATTAATGAATATTCAACGGAAAGTATTACTTCATTGTCAGCGCTAATTGCTAGTTTTACCTTATTAGTAGAAGCTTTTCTGTGGCTGAGCCTGACATGCATTTGTTTGCACACTGTTATTAGCCAAGACTCGGTGAAGTCTTGCAATTAACACCTCCACATTATCTCATGCCGGGAAAGCAAAGACAAAACCAGATGACTCACTTTGTTTCTGCTTTGCTCTTGTTTTCTGATAGAGAAGCACTTAAAGAGGAGTGTAAGCTCATCAGAATGCCATATGGAGCCAACAGAGACCATAAAAGGCTTTTCAGAGAACGGTGCGTGAAAGTTCATTAAGTCCACAGCACCACACTCAAATCCTGCTTTAGACTCTACCCACCACTAATACGTGGTTCAGGTCCAACACCTGTGTCGCTCTCAAGCAACCGGTCCACTTGCTGATGGAGGACCCATATTCCCAAGAAGCAGAGGAAATAACATATTCTCTGTAAACATAATGAAGTTAATGATTCACAGGACAGTTAAATAGCCTCCAGAGCGCTTATCGCTTCGGAGATAAAGCAGACAAGGCAATAACTGTATTTTATTTATTCCTTAACTTTGCTCCCAGCAGCCTATCACTGATATTTCTGTAAAGAATAGGGATGGAGGGGTGGAAATGTCAACAGTTCGTATTTCAGTTTTATATTTGGGAAGAGATCTTTCCCTCCGTGCTTGGTCTGAGTCGTTTTTTCTAGAAAAATAAAAGACATCTGAAAAGCAAAAGTAGTGTCCCATTTTTTTCCTTCCAATTTATGAGTTTTTCCTATTTGTCCTATTTTTTATTTTGGGGGGGTTGTTTTGTTTTGTTTTGTTTTTGTTTTTGTTTTTGTTTTTGAGATAGAGTTTCACTCTGTAGTCCAAGTTGGCCTCAAACTCAAAATCATCTTCCTGCCTCAGCCCAGCCCCCATGAGGGCTGTTATGACAGGAATACCAGCCTGGCTCCTCCCTCCCTTCCTCCCCCCCTCCCTCCCTTCCCTCCTCCTTCCCTTCCTCCCTTTCTTTTTCTTTTTTTAAAACATAATTGCAGAAATTAAACACTATATTCTAAAATTTTAAAAATTAGCTAAATTCAGTTATTCGCCAAGTAATTCTATGGGTTCAGTGAACAAGGGAAACCAATACTCAATTACTAATCAAAACTGACTGACTAATACAACATATTTACTTTTAGGTATTCAGTGATTAAAACAAAACATCTGTGCCTGTCATTGAGCAAGAAGAAAAGAGCATTCAGGCTAGAGAAATGGCTCATCGGTTAAGAGCACTAGGTCCAGGGCACCTGGGTTCAATTCCCAGTACTCACCTGGCAGCTTACAGCTGTCTCTAACTCTTGTACCAGGGGATCTGATGCCCTCATGCAGGTGTACATGCAGGTAAAACATTAATGTACATAAAATAAAAATAAATAGTTTAAAAAATTTCTAAAAAAAAAAGAGATGAGCATTCACATATACCTTCAAGGGGAGCTGTAAATTGCAGGAACCTTTGGGAAAACAATGTGACAATTAATTCTCTTTATAACTCTTACAATTATTATTACAGCTAATAGGAATAATTATAGACGCATCATGGTGTAGTGGTAACTATTCCCAAAGTAATGAAAACCTATTTAAACCAAAATCATTCTTTTGCAGAATTTGCCCTGGATGAATGGTCAGATGGAAAATCTTATTTACAAATGAAAGCCAGCCCAACATTGTAATGATCTCTGTCTCCATGGAATTACTATTTCTAAGGTACCCATTAGAGAAAGTCAACCTAGAACGTTGTGGGGTGTTTACCCACCAACCCCACAGTTCCCCAGAGTTTTCTTGAGTGTGAGCAGCAGGAAATATTAGATAGAAGGATTTTATTGAGAATATTGAATATCTTTCTCCGCAGAGAATATTGCGGAGATAAACAGATAGAAAATAAAGGAGGGCCTGGAACCTTTTCCAACGGGCCCTGACTGTCTCTGCCCCAGGGTATTTATAGAGACG
>CABHPP010148724.1:0-47350 GCA_902168425.1 Peromyscus attwateri
CCTCAGAAAAAGGAAACAAAAAGAAACAAAAGAGGCTGAAACACCAAATCCCTGGCTGAACAAAGCAGTGTTGGTAGGTGGGTGGGAAAAGCAGCAGGTGGCTGCTGGGGTCACCATAGCAACCAAGAACAGCTCAAGACTTCCTTAGGCTCTTTCTTACCTGTGCGGAGACACACTGGTGGACCTGACTGGCCATTTTTAGTTGGAGGAGGACTGGCTTGGGCTTCTTCCCCTCCCCGCTACCATTTTGATAGCTCTGCCTGGATTGATCCTTTTTCTTCATTTTATTTGCATATTTACATCCAGCCAATCAAGGCCAAGCTCGCACCCTGGCAGTTCTATAAATTTGGATGCTGTGGGGCTTCAGAGCCCGTTGTTGTATGAGCCAATGGAGAAAGAAGGGACAGCCTCAGAGCTTAGCTCCTGGCTCCATTGGGGAGCTGGGCCCCAAGACTTAAGAACTTTGGTCCTTGTCAGATTGCTCATGAGAGAGGGAAGATTGTTGTCAAGACTCACAAGGCTAAGACTCACAAAAAAGCTCAACACTCCAAGTCTCTACCTTCATCAAGAAGCACCAGGAGCCAGCCTCCAGGACCCAACCCGCAGAGAGACTTACATCTGTTTGATCCTTGAAAGACTCCATGCTCTGCCTGGCTGCTAGCTTAGTTAGCTGTGATAAAACACCCTGACCAATAACAACTTTGTGAAGAGAGGGTTTATTTACCTTACACTCCCACATCAAAGTCCTTGGGGCAGGAACTGAAGCAGAGGCCACAGAAGGGTGCTGCTTAGTGGCTTGTTTTCCATAGCTTATTCAGCCTGCTTTCTTAAAATCCACCAGGGCCTTCAGCCCAAGGGATGGTACTGACACCCAGTGACTGGAGCCCTCCCACATCAAACACCAATCAAGAAAATTCTTGACAGGCTTGCCCTAAGGTCAATCGGCTGGAGGCATTTTCACAATTGGGCTTTCCTGCTCCAAAATGACTCTTGTTGGTTTTGAGTTGATATAAAGCTAGCCAGCACAGCTGTAGGACATTTGTCTCTGCAGCTGCTTCCAGCCTCAAAGACCTGTGGCCCCACCCCTGGATCCATCCCATAGTTCCAGGCTTCAGGGTGTTCCGCTACTCCTTATTTTTAGACATCAGGGGTTGCTCTCAGCTGACACCTGCACCTCCTGAGAGTTTTGTACTATAGACCCTTCCCAGGGCTGTAACACTTCTCCTGGGTAATGGCTCTCAGCAAGTATCCCACTGCTATTGAGCGTTCAAACCTCTTTCATTTAAATCCTTCATGGGGATCCCTTTTAAGTTGCTGTATCCCATTTACAGGTTGTTAATGCTGAACTTACAGAGTACTTCTTATTTGTACCCTTTGCTGTCTGCTCACTCTCTTCTTGGAGAAGGCTGGGCCAAGAAAGAAGCTGTCTGAAACATAATGAGACCTTCAATTATGTGTGCACGTTACACTCAGCTATCAGAGGAAAGTGGCACTTCTGTGGAATAAGGTTAAACTGACCCTAAGAACACAGTAAAATATGAATTATATGTGCAGCATAATCTCTAGTTTATATGAAATGTTCTCTAGCTACAGAAGAAAAAAATCACTATGTTTGGCTTATAGATGTGACTGCATGCTGTGCCTGCTGCTCTTTTGACCACATAGATTTCTAAGAGGGGAATCTTAAAGGACAGTATCTATTCACTCACTCTGTCTGGAAAGAGGAGCATTTCGGTATTAATTTTAAAGCTTTATGGGCCATGGCTGATGACTGGAACGGATGTCAGGGACTCAGAATACGACCCTTAGGAGGTGTATTAAGATGATGGGTTGAGTATAAGCACTTCTGACTCCCCTAGGATTCAATGGTTAGTTTCCAAACCTATGGGCATACAGATGGACCTGATTAAACTAAATGACTCACAAAACAAAAGCCATGAATCTAGGAAAGGGACTGGTAGGGATAAGGGAGGGTTGGTAGGTAAGAGGGGATATTGGGGAGTGAGTAATTGGGTTGCCTCATATACTTATATGAAACTGTCAAATGATGAAGTAAATTAAAATAAAAAGAGAAGATCACTGGAAAAGTAAATAGAGGGTTCCCTGAGAATAATCCACATTTTTCTTGGTGTATTCATCATAGTTATTGATGAGTTTTATTTCTTTGGGTTTGTTTGTTTGTTTGTTTTTGTTCATGGTTTTGGTTTTCTGAGACAGGGTTTCTCTGTGTAACAGCCCTAGCTGGCCTGGAACTCACTCTGTAGACCAGGCTGGCCTCGAAGCTCACAGAGATCCACCTGCCTCTGCCTCCTGAGTGCTGGGATAAGGTGTGTGCCACCACCAAATGGCCTGTTGATGAGTTTTATGAAGATGTTTTGATTTAAATGTATCGTGTACTTTGACCATATTCATCCCTGTACCCTCATCCTTCTTCTCCTTCCTGCTCCTTCTAGCCTCCATTCTATTCCCAGATTGTTTCATTTGCTACATTTTTTGAGTGAGTTTATTTTGCTTAACACAATCTCTAGTTTTATCCATTTTCCTGCAAATGACATAATTTCCTTCTCTTTTAATGGCTGATTGAAACTCCACATCGTGTGTTCATACCACATTTCTTTCCTGTTCATTTGTTAACACGTGCCGAGACTAGTTCCATGACTTGAATATTGTGACTGTTGCAGTAAAGATGGATGGGCAGGTGTTGCTGTAGCTTGCTGACTTAGATTCTTTTGGATATATTCCCAGAAGTGGTACATCTGGATTTTATGATGTTTTCTTTTTCGTTTTTTTGCAGTTTTGTGAGGAGTGCAGGGTGTTTACCCACCAACCCCACAGTTCCCCAGTTTTCTTGAGTGCGAGCAGCAGGAAATATTAGATAGAAGGATTTAGATTGTGGAGACAAACAGATAGAAAATAAAGGATAGCCTCGAGAGGGCCTGGAACCTATTCCAAGGAGCCCTAACTGTCTCTGCCCCAGGGTATTTATAGAGATGCCAAGGGGTGGAGCAAAAGAGCTCCCCCCAGCACAGCCAAGTGCAGACACCTGCACTCAGGCCCGTGGTCCTAATCATTCTTTCTATGCAGATCTGCTGAGTAAAGCCACAAGGAACCTGAAAACGGGCTCCCAAAGAGGAGCATCCACATTGATCCCCATGGTTGCAGGATAATTCCTATTCCCACCAGTAATAAAGTATGAATTCCCTTTATTCCCGCATTTTCAACATGGTTTATCATTATTTTCTTAATTACAGCTGTCAGATTAATAGAATATTATATACTTTTGCATTTCCCTGATGGGTAAGGATGTTGAATATTCATGGATTATTTTGGGGGGGGGCAAGATTTCATGTAATTTACATTGGGTTATAACTCCTTCTATAGTTGAGAGTGCTCTTGAACTGATTCTCCAGCCTCCACCCTCCAAGTTCTGGGATTATACCACTGGGCTTGGTTTATGTGCTGTTGGAGGCCAAAGCAAGAACTATGGGTGATAGGCAAGCACTCTACCAGCCGAGCCATGCCTTTCTTTCTTTTTTTTTTTTGTTTTGTTTTGTTTTGTTTTGTTTTTCGAGACAGGGTTTCTCCGAGTAGTTTTGGTGCCTGTTCTGGATCTCACTCTGTAGACCAGGCTGGCCTCGAACTCACAGAGAGCCGCCTGAAGCTATGCCTTTCTTTGTCATTAGTCATTGATACCTAATTATTTGAAAGCTTATCATCCTATTTGCTCGTTAATTTTTTGAATTGTTTGCTTTTGCGGTATTGACTTTATTTTTTTTTGTTTTGTTTTACTTCTTATACATGCTATGCATGATTTCTCTGACAGATACATAGCTGGCAAAGATCTTGTACAGCTCTGTAGGTTGTCTCTTCACTTAGTTGTTTCCTTTGCTGTGTAAAAACAATGAAGTTTTGTGCAATTTCATTCCTTAGTTTTTGGTATTGCTGCCTGGGGTATTCAATTTTTTTTTTTTTTTTTTTGTAAAAATTTGGGATCTAACCCCCACCCCCACTTTTTTTCTGTAAACAAGGTCATTGGAATTTCTATGGGGGTTATCTGGATCTGGAGATTACTTTTGGCAATGTAGGCAGCTTTGCAATATTAATTCTTATGAATATGGGTGGTCTTGCAGATAAAATAATCCTATACTTAAGAGATCTTGACAGACTCTCCAGGAAACTAAGAAGTGATAAACACTTTCAGTAAAGGAGAAGGATTTGAAATTAACCCTGCAGAAATCAGTGCCTTTCTTATGGACTAGAAGTAGAAGAAATCACAAAGGAAAAAAAAAATACTAGCTCTAAGCCTAACCTAGGAAGCCAGAGACCCCTGTAATGAAAATTTTCAAACACTGAGCAGGGCAATTGAGAGAATAACTTTGCCTTACATGAATTCTCAGTAAAGGGCTGTTTACTTCTGCGAAGGAGACAAAATAATCCCTTTGGTAACGGGTCACATTTTCCTCAGCTCCTCTTGAGCCTGCCCAAATGGGATGATGGACAGAATGATTCCATGAGAGCTTGCTGTTATTTTTGTCAAAATAGGAAAAAAAATTGGGTATTGTTTTTAAACAAAAGCAATTGGATTTACTCCAAAATTCTAGGAGTTTGTGTGCAGTTCTTACAGTGCATTTTGCCAGATGCTCTTATAGTCCTCAATCTGCCACTGAAATGTGGACTAGTGTTGAGTTTGCTGGGTTTTTAAAAGCCCGAATGATGGACTTGCTCAGGTTGTGGAGACTGCGATTCAGGTTTTATTTCTGCCGTGGGTCACACAGAACTGACAGAGTTGATAAGTAGTTCAGAGTAATATACAAACAGTATCTGTCACTCCCAAAGCTCAGAGGCAAAAATGATGCATCATACTGCTTTATTGGTGGTAAATTCCAGAAGATGTAACAACTTATGAAGCACTTTAAGGGTTACCATTTAAACACTTCCTACCAATGGTATTTGGAAGTTTTACTGAGATGGTTAGCATCTCAATTTTTAAGAATCTCTTACCCTCTGGTTGTTAAAACATGTAGGGGGAGGTACTTCCTCCTCATTCAATTACTATTGTGTTAACATTAGAATAGTTCTTCCTGATGGCATCTTACATGGCACCACATTTGAGACTGTCTTGCATGAAGTTTGGAAAATATGGCAGCTGCCTTGCTGTCCATACTAGAGGGAAGCACATGCTTTCTATATGCATATTGAACAAGTCAGCAGGACAGTTTTATAGGCTATGCTGATGCATTCTTGTAAAGAGAGTTTATATGATAATATATTTCATTGCACATAATGAACAGATGCATTATATATTATAACTGGGCATAGGGAAACAACACTGGATAGATTAGACAGAAATTCCAATTCCCCAGTTGTATATGAGAAGTTTGTTTACTGCAGCATGTATCTGTTTTCAGTATTTCACAGGGTTTTGATAGCAACAATAAAGATGTGCGTAGCTTCTGCTATTACAAGAAGTCTTAGGAAAACCTCTTGACTGTTCATTGACACCTTGCATTTGTCCCTTTCCAGTATGTACAAATATGGCTCTTAAGTTGGGATTGTTTTTATTTTGGAATATACTTCAGGGATTTCTGTATTTCTTTATACAAGGACCACCTTTTTATAAAGGTAGCTATGGAGAAAAAAAAATAATGATGTTGAGGGCAGTGTAAAAAGTCGTCCTATAAAGGTGCTTCAGATGTCTAATGGAGATGAAGATGCAGCCTTTGGTACCCAAGGTGAGGTTAGCCATTTGGGATGTTGTCAGTAAGCGTGATTCAATTGAGGTTAGCTATTTTACTGGGCATGTCCACAGCTGTCCAGATGCTCTCCTAGTCACAAAAGGTTTCGAGTCCTCCACGTTTAGTCTCATGCCATGTTTAAAAAAGACTTCTGTAGGCAGACAAGCTCTTCTGTGTGTATCACCTTCATTCAACAACTCACACTCCCAAGAGTACTAGACTTTTTGGCTTCTTGGGAACCACAAGGTCATAATTTAGTGCCTTACTTGTACCCTGTTTTGTGTTGTTTGAGATAGAGAATAAGGTTGTTGCTTAGTCTTTGTCTTCTGATATAAAGAAGTTTCTCTAGACAAAAGTGATCCAATAAGACATTGCCTAAGATGGTTTTGTGGGGCAGCAATCCCTTTCTTTCTAATCATATTAGGTCTACTCATATATACAGTCTTTTAAGACTTAAGTTTAATTTGCTGTTGATAACATTACATAAATTTACTTTAAATGAGTTTTTTTTGTATTTTTTTCATTCTAAGAAGTTCTGAAAATGTTTATGATTTGCCAGTGACTTTGGGTTTAAGAAAGGTAATTGATGAATTTCTTTGGAATAGTTTTGTTGTTGTTTTGACAGGATCTCATTCCTGAAGAAATATTTCTGAATACAACCTTGTTATTTTAAATGTAAAAGAAGCATCCCCCTCTACATTTGAATTGGGTTGAACAAAAATCAAACCTAATGGTTTGTTGATAATGAATCTCATACGTAAGATTTGAAATACATTTGCTAGTCATTTTTCTGATTTACTATGCAGAAAGAATACTGAAATAACATGTATACTTTTATTAACTTTGTTAACTTAGATTTAATTTCACATTGGCAAAGATAATATTATTTTACTCAAGTGCTATTTCCTTCTATGTTTAGTCTGTCTGCTGTTTTATACAAATATGCTTGTATAATTAGTGAGCCATTAAGATTTGTTTATTAGATGAATGCATAATTAAGGAGCAAATGGCATTAGCTGTTATCAAGTCTGGCAAGAATCTGTATACATCACCATTAAAATGTACTTGCCTATTAGTATTCTGCATCTATTTACGAGTATCATATGAATTTGTACTTCTTATGACTATAATGATATACTCTTCCTCATTATCCACTGTAGCATAACACTTGTTTTTAATGAAATATTAAAATAATTATTAAATAAAATTTAAACATGCAATTTAATAAATTGTTATGACCACTTACCCATGCAATCCTAACAAGTAAGAATTCGCTAGTACTATTGGACTTTGTTTTTTCATGGCTACTTTTTTCCCCCAGTGGTTCTATTATTTGGATTTTTTATGGTATTTAAACATTTTTTAATGTTTTATTGTCTAGTCATGTATTCCTAAACAACATTTTAATTTGTTGTTTCATGAGCTTTATGTTAATGATAGCATAGATTATGTATCCTGTCATATCTGGCTTCTTCTATATTGTAGCATTATGTTATTAAAATTAATATTACATGTATGTATAGTTTAATTGTCATATACTATCCCATTATATAAGTATGCCATGTTTTGGCTATATATTGTACCATTAAGTGTATATTTAAGGCTTTTCCCGTTTGGGCTGTTGTTAGCAATTCATACAGCATGAAATTACATATGTATGCATGCATCTCTGTGTGTATTTGTGTGTGTGTGTGTGTGTGTGTGTGTGTGTGGTCACACAATTCCCAGACGAGACAAAGGTCTTTTAAAATTTCCAATCTGATTCAAGGACATTCTTGTTTATCTTTGTATAAGTATCAAGTTGTTTGAGTTGTTATGCCCCTATACTAAGTTACCAGTAGTCGTAAGGAAAGACCTTTGTTCATTAAAAAAAAATATCCTGCTTGCTTTCTGACCTTCTCTTTGCCACATAAAATTTAAAGGCAGCTTGTCACACTGATCCCACTACTGGGATTATAATGATCATTGTGTTCATTCTGTAATCAACACTGAATGAATTGGCATCTTTATAATGCCAAATTTTCTAATCTATAAACATACTATATATCTCCATTTAATTAAGTATTGTTTAATTATGCTCATTAAGGTTTTATGGTTTTCCCCATGGAAGATTTACAGCTTTGGGGGACTTGTTTTCATCTTACAGTGTTTTGTGTAGCATATATACTACAGTGTGGCTGCATCCCCGAGTGACTGATTGCAGAAGTGATGTAAGGTCAGATCCTTAACCTCGATTGTTCCTGGTTCTTGATGGATGAAGTGTTGACAGTGACTGTATTTGTGGTGTTAGCCACTAAGTGAAGTGTGTTACACCTCTCCCAATATTGGAAAGTAGTAAGCACTTGATAGGGAGAATGATCTATTGAGTTATAAAAAATATTTGATTAATTCTTTAAAATTATTTTAATTCACTGTTACTATAGTGAAAGTAGTTTTGATTATAATATATTTAAATTGAATTCACATTTTTTGCTAAATTTAGCATGCAGGTAGGATCTTTGCCTGCTTACTGTAATACTTAAGGTTTTCAGTCTTATACCAATAGCTGTCTTCATATAAATCCTATGCTTTTCATGTTTTAAAAGATATTATATGCTTTGCTATTTTTAGAAAGCTTTCTTTTTTTCACAGCAATGTTTAATTGCTCATTACTAGTATAACTAAATGTACAGGGTTTTCAAAGTATTATCTTACTGGCTTCCCTACATAATTCTTATAAGTACATGTGTGTGTGTGTGTGTGTGTGTGTGTGTGTGTGTGTGTGTGCACATAAAATTTCTCCTCTAACTTTTAGTTGTTTTCTTATCACCTGAATGGCAGGATCATACTTTTAGTTGCTTATGTATTGACCTTGGAGTTTCTACTGTGGTTCCCTCCCTCTTAATATTGGGGGTGGGGGTGGGGGTGGGGTGGGGTGGGGGTAACTACATGGTAGGATGTGCAGTGAATACCTCAAATTTGGCATACTATTAAAGCCTGCATATACTATACTTTTTCTATGCTATAATAAATATTTTATTTATAAATTAAGTGTAAGAGATTGACAGTAATTGGTTTGAGTAATTCTAATTGTATACTCTAAGATTTATTTGAATATTATCTTTTCTCTGAAAATAGGCCATTTTGCCCCTCTGAGCATTCTTCGTGTAATAATGTAAGATTAGATATCATACCTGTCTCCTGAGATGAAATGTGGTGAATGACCACAGTTAAGCTACTCTGTAAGTGTTGATCTAACAACCAAACCAGTTACTGCATGAGTAATGGGCAGGTAGCATGTACAGGGGACAGGTCCTAAGCCATGTAACACTGCATCAGAACATACCACTCAGAACATCTAACCAGCCCTCTCTAACATACTCAGCTGGTTAGAGGGAGATTATAGGTTCCGTCTGTACTTAACCGGAGAGCATCATGGGATTAGTGAAACCTGTAAGGATTATGTCCTTAATTACGTCACCAGCCTGTGAAGGCGTCCCAGCCTAAAAAGCGGGCATGCCCTCTGTGCTCTCCCCCCCCCCACTCGCTCCCCCCTTCCCCCCTCCGCGCGGTGTTCTCTCTCTCACCTTCTCTCTCTCTCTCTCTCTCTCTCTCTCTCTCTCCTCTCTCCTCTCTCCTCTCTCTCCCTCTCTCCCTTTCTCCCCCAATAAAGCTCTAGAAAGGTAACTATGGCTCGTGACTCCTCAGCCACCAATACATCCAGCACTCTTCTCCGTGGGCATGGCCAGCCACGAGCACCGACGCTTAACCAACAAAACCTGTGTATATCTTCCACAGATACTTTTTCATTAAGTTAACCCTCACTGAATCCTACTTTAAACCACTGTCTAATCTAAATTATGATAATCTTAACTGATTTGTACATATCTGCTCCTGCCTAATTTCAATTCTGTAATAGCAGCCAGATTTATCTCTACCTTATAATTTCAGTTTCTTGTATTATTTTAATTTTTTGCAGATAACTCATGTTGTTGATATGTATATTAATTTATACATGTTATATATTCTACATTTTACACATACACATATTTATGGGATAATATGTAGGCAGAAGTTTCTCTCCTGCCTTCCTGTTCCCAAATACCTGACAGCTGCTTCCCAAATAATTGACTTGGAGGCTTAATATTACTTATAAATGCCCAGTTGGTAACTCAGGCTTATTACTGACTAGCTCTTACACTTAAATTAACCTATAATTCTTATGTATATTTAGCCATGTGACTTGGTACCTTTGCTCAGTGCATCATTCTTTCTCATTTTGCTCCTCCTGTGTCTGCTGGCTGCTCCTGGACTCTGCCCTTCCTCTTCCCAGAATTCTGCTAGTCTGGTTGATCCGCCTATACTTCCTATAATAAAATGGCCAGTTAGCATTTTATTAAACCAATTTAGGTGACTGTGGAGGGCCCCAGACAGCTTGACCACACAGCAGCCATGACAGGCTTAGGGGCTTAGACACAGTTTCTGTTACTGGCAGGCAACACCTAGATCCAGGAAAAGTCTTAAGTTGATACCATCCAGGGATCCATCCAGGGATGAGGAAGTACATGACATCCCAAACATTCCAACCATGAGAAAAGGTGGTCAGATGTCCTTGAGTCTAGCACACACCTATTTTTGTTTTACAGATACCCCTAGACAATTGTCAGCCAATCAGGGGCCTGGACCTTGGAAATCCCCTCACCCCAACCTCTGCTATGATAAAAACTCTGCCCCACGTGAGCTTAGGGTTCTCTGCTCTCACCGCTGTGTCTGACAGACAGAGGGACCAAGCTCTGGAGCTTGAAATAAAGGCTCTTTGCTTTTACATGGAGGATTCTGTCTCTGGTGGTCTTTTGGGGGTCCCCGAGATCTGGGCATAACTGTGACAAATCTTTACAGTGTACCAAAGCATCATCCCACAGCAGTAATGTGTGCATTTTAATACATTATATGTTATACCCAGATTGCAGGCACCCCAAAAGACCACCAAGAAGACTGAATCACATATGTAAAAGCAAAGAGTCTTTATTTTCAAACTCTGAACTTGGTGTCTCTGTCTGACGTAGTGGTGAGAGCAGAGAGCCCTGAGCTCAGGTGGGGTAAAGTTTTTATCATAGTAGAGGTTGGGATGAGGGCATTTCTGAGGGTTCAGGAGCCTGATTGGCTGACATTTATCTAGGGGTATCTGTAAAACAGAAATAGGTATGTGCTAGTCTCAGGAACATCTGGCCACCTTATCTAATGGTTGGAATGTTTGGGATGTCAGGTACTTCCACTTAGATGCAGGCTCTCCCTGGGTGAGGTCAGCTTATGGCTTTTTCTGGGTCTGGGTGTTACCTGCCAGTAAGCCTGTGACTGAAGCTGTGTCTGGGCCTCTAATAGGCCTGTCATGGCAGCTGTGTAGTCAAGCTGTTTTGCACCCCCCCCCCCTGCATTAACAAATGTATGATGTCAGATCAGGGCAATTGCCACATCCCACTTGTACCATGTATCATTTATCTGTGTTGGGAACATTTAGAATCCTGTCTACTGGTTATATTTTTATTTTTAATTAATTAATTAATTTTTAATTAATTGTTATTATTTTTTAGCGTTTCATACATGAATTACAATAGATGAGTCTGGAACCATCATGATTACTGATGTTACCTTTCTCGGCCCACTCTGTCTACTTTGGCCCCTTTATGGTTGTTCCATTGTGCTGGAAATGCTCCTCTCCCAGGCTCTTTGTTCAAGCCATACGCTCTTTTGGACACTTCTCCCTCGTAGCTCTGAGACTTGCTCTTCTCCTGTGCTTTGCTGACTTGTTACCATCTGAAGGCTCTTTTCCGATCGATCGTGTTAGCTGATATCCCACGGCGATCCATTTCTCCTACTCTGTTGTAGCAGCCGCTTTTGTTCCTCACTGTTTCAGGTGTATCTGTTTGCGGCTCTACTCTCCAAACTTCCTTCAAGACTTTTCCGGTTTCTGTAACTCCCCAGGCTATCATCAGTGGAACAAACTAATCTTGGAAATGATGAGGGATAGGCTAGGAGCATCCAGACTGTGAAAGCACCCCTATAATCAAATAAAAACACTGACCTCTTTTCTAAATAACATTCAATGCCTACTGTTTATGTTGGGAAGTTAAAACATTACTAATAATCCTTGTTTTTTATTTGCCAAGTCACTATAAACACATGCAACATCTGACAATGGCAGATTGTTTGTTCTTGAAGATAACACACGTTGAAAGTCACGCACCACGATAAAATCGAAACTATGCATATATACAAATAGGGAGAACATGCAGATGGTTATTTTACATGATACTTGGACATGAACTTGTAATCTATAAAATTCATGCTCAGAAACTGAGTAAGCAAGTTAAAAAACCAATGCAAAGATCCTCATGTTCTAAGGAGCTTAAAATGTTGTCCTGGGGTTATCATAGCTACCCTGTGCCCCTACTCTAGGTATTTATCTGTCTGATAGAATTAATAAAATTAAATACCATGGGTGCATCAGGCATGGCCTCTGCTTTTTCTTTTTAGAAGCCAGCCATGAGGTTCTTTACAGCAGATGGAAGGACAGGAGCAACCATGGGCTGACTTGACTTTATTTGCATTTAACTTTTTTTTTTTCTGTCTTGTGAAGGCATGTTTCTACTTTCTAGTGTTAAATGGGACTGATGGGGAATATTCATACCCATCTGCCTTTCCCAAGACTTTCCTATCCACCATTAGTTGGACTTGGCAGAAGGCAGATAGATCTTTCCAGAAGCGGGGGTAGCCTGCCCTGGAGCCCTTCTTAGGCCACCAGTATTATCTCATCTGTTTCGCAGCAAAGTATTCTTATTTGTAAATTCTTAGACCTTTGAAAAGAATAAAATGCCCCCCTTTTCTTAAAAAATGGGGAGGGAGGATGTTTTTTCTTCTTGTGGCCCTAATGGAAATCTCGTTAAATGATGACGTGATTTTGCTCTGTTACATATTCATGTCATGAATCACATCAAGACAGACTTTAATAATACACTTGCCATTCTCTTCTCTTAATGTACTATATTTGGTTGAATATGATGCTCTTTTTGATTTATTGTGTAGTTAATTTTTTAAACTTTGAACTACTACTGGTGCTTGCATGATTTTAAAAATCTTACATCATCTGTTGGTCTTAATTATTCATCGTCTAATGAGAATTTGGTTCAGTTATGAATTTGTTCATAAATAGAGTTGTCCAGTTCTCATGAATCACCTCATAGCCCACCAAGAACCCCTCTCCTTTCATATGTTAATTTAGAGAGCCATTGATGCTCATTTGCATCATCAATTCAACGATTTAGTAGGCTAAAAGAAGAAAAAGGTTGGTTAGTTTCTACCTAATCTTTTTTTTTTTTTGGTGTGTGTATGTGTGTGTGTGTGTGTGTGTGTGTGTGTGTGTGTGTGTGTATGTGTATGTGTATTTGTTGGTGACAAGTTCCTCCTGCTTGGTTGACCTAAGCATCTTCTATCATCCTTGATTCTTCCCTTTACATCCCATGTTCGGTCCAGTAGGAATTCCCATGTCTTTGTTAGATGACGGACCCTTTTCTACCTGCCTCTCAGCCACACCACTCTGCACTGACAGGCCTCTGCTGTGAAGGTTAGTGCATCTGGATGGGATAGGAACACAAACCCAGCCTCCCTGAGACCCTGCACGTATAAGATAAATGTATGGTTTTACCCTGTACCCGGCTTCTTGACACAAAGGCTGTGACAGATCAAATCACACGATGGAGAACTTATCACACGATGGAGAACTTATCACCGTCTTCTGAAAACCCGTAAAAGTCGGAAAGTTTCAGGGATTTCACTGAAGGTTCCCTCTTTTCTTCAGACCTTCTGTCATGTTGTACATAGCAGCCCTCTCTTTATGCTGTCTCTTTTACTGAGGCTCCTCTTAAGGTGTTTACAGGAATATCCTTGTTCTCTGTCTACCACGCTGTAGGCACAACCCCACTGGGATGTCTTGTTCGTTTGATTGGTTGGTTGGTTTTGATTTTTACATAAGACTCAGGTTCTCATGAAAAGAGCCTTTACCCTGTTGCACATCTCCTTAGCTCCTTTACGTACTACTTTTTCTAGCTGCCATTGGCTGAACTCGAACTTGGTTTGTGTTTAAAACTATCTGTTGTGTAGCCTTTTCCTCCTTTCTCCATGGTTTGGGTTGGGAGCTGCTCAGTCTTTAACTAGATGTCTAATCTTCCCTTTCCTTCTACCTGTGTTGAATCTAAACAGGAGCTCAGTTCATCTCTCCACTTCTGTATGTTGAGTGGAATATTTTTCTAAATCATCGGGGTGGATTTTGCTTTGGTTTTATATCCTTTGAAATATTGTAACCAGGCTCTAGACAATGTCATCAAATGGTTATTTTTGATAAAAATCTTAATTTATTTATGTATGCTTTGAATAGGTAAAACATGTAGTGTACCAAAGTCTGAAATTCATATGATTTCTAAAGACATGAAAAGGTAGTAAGTTTGTAATAGTTTAGTGAACCTCCATGTACGACTCATAATATATCAATATTCTGTATCATTTTGGGAATCTTTGGGTATCTATCTGGCCAAAAGCTCAGTAGGTAGGTATCCTTCACGGGACCATGGGAATCTGGTATATATTCTTTCCTTTTTCCCACTTCCTTCCAGATCTCCCTCATCTCTCCCTCACCACAACCAACTTCATGTTCTATCTCTTCATCTCCTCCTCTCAAAAAAAAGCCAAAGATCCAAAACAGATAAACTAAAAATAACAACCATTAAGACAAAACAAGCAAACAAAAACTAAAAAAAAAATAAAAATAAAAATAAAAAACTAAAAAAAAAACACAACAAAAAAACAAACCCAAAACAACAAAACAAAAAGCATACAATGAAACATGGAGTCCATTTTGTGTTGGCCAACTGTTCCTGGACATGAGGCCTGCCTTGAAGTGTGGTTGATATACCAGTGACACTTCATGAGAGAAAACTGACTTCCCCTTTGCCAGTGGCTATCAACTGCAGATAACTTGTTTGGGGGTGGGAGTCCATGTTGACTTCTCCCTCCCAGTGGCTGGGATGCTGTCGGGCTTGAACCTGTGCAGCCCTTGTGCATGCTGCCACAGTCTCTGTGAGTTCACGTGTGCATCGTCAGTCCTGTTGTGTCTGGAAGACACTGTTTCCTTGGAGTCATCCGTCCCCAATGGCTCTTACAATATTTCTGCCTCCTATCTTCCACGGATCCCTGAGCCTTAAAGGGAAGGCTTTGATGGAGACATCGCATTTAGAACTGAGTGCTCCACAGTCTGTCACTCTCTGCACGTTGTCCAGTTGTGGGTCTCCGTGTTAGTTCCCATCTGATGCAAGAGGAAGCTTCTCTGATGGGGGTCGAGTGAGGCACTGATTTCTGAGATTTCCACTTCATAACCTCAGCTTTTCATTTCTACAAAGTCAGTTCTTATACTGCCACTTCAACACTGCCATTTTATTCAGTGAACGTGTCTTAGATTAGTGGTAAAATTCCTGTTTCATCATTCCTTCTGTAATTAATTATTGAAAGAAACTTTATGGTAATTTGTAGTTTGAATGGATTCATTAATATTCCCTGATGAATCTTTAAGTAACAGTTGAGAAGAATGAACTATATTTGTTGTTATTGCAATTTTTTTTTTGAGACAGGATCCTCTATATTCCAAACTGGCCTTGAATCTATGACAATCTTCCTGTCTCAGCTTCCTGAGTGCAGGATTACAGGTGCCCACCATGAGCCTGGCTAAGAAGAATGTTCTCATATTCATGCTGTTATAAAGTTTGAAAAGTCTGGGTTAAAAAATAAGAATAATTTTCTGAAGCAGAGATCACAACTCTAAATATTTAAAAATATGTCTGAGAGTTCAGTGTGGTAACTCATGCCTATAATTCCAGCAATTGCAAAGCTGAGGCAGGAGGTTTGCTATAAGTCTGGACCAGCTTATGCTGCACAGTGAGTTTCAGGCTGACCTGGGCTTTGAAGTGAGACTGTCTGAAAATACAAACTTTAAATAACTGTGTAGATGTTCTTATGAGATTGGTGTCTCAAGGCTCAGGTATATTTTGAAATCTTAAGAATGTCTACACTGGACTTCACATGATGCTGCTTTTCTTCTCCTGTAGGTTATTAAGTGTGGTGTGCTGTGATCTGGATGCTCTTCTCTTACTGGAGGCTCAGTATCAAGTATCGAACATGTTACTACATGCTCAGGAAGAAAATACCTTTGAGATCTCCGAGAACCACAGGTTGGGAAACAAAACAAAACAAAAGGCAGGATTAGCATGATACTATCAGCAGTTTTCCTTACAAATGATTTGAAACTAATTTTCTGTATAATTTTTATACTGCCTGAATTACTACGTTAAAACGGCAGAGTAAAAAGCCATTTAAGCATGAGTGTCACAGGAAGATAATGATATACGTTTTTGGAGAGTGCTACATTTATCATTTGTTCCTTTTGTCTTAGTATTTTTTCCTTTAGTTTTCAGGAAGTCCTGCCACTTTGCAATTCACATCACTTTGTACAGTGACCCTCTGAGGAAAAATGCTGGCTGTTACATCTCTCTTGGAGCCATTCTGTCCCCAGTTTCCTCATTATGTCAGCTTATAGTCATGCGTTCTGATTATTTGCCAAGTGAGGTTTTGATCATTTTTATTTTCCTACTAATAAATCACACTTGCCATTACGTCAGTTTGGCTGACATTTATAGAATGCACATTCAACAGCTGTTATCACTCTCATGTCTGTAATTCAGAACATAGTAGTGTACTTCCTTCCTACCCAGGCCGTGGACAGTTATTATCATTTGATGTTGAGGTTTGATATGGAAGGAAAACATTACTAGTATCAGAATCTGTCCATCAGCAACATGTACGTTGTAGATTTGGGGCACTGACTCTAGAACACAGGAGAAACTGGTGTCTCATGTCTCCTTGGTTGCGAGCCTAGTCTTCAATGGCTGAGCCATCTTTCAAGCTCAGGAGGAGCTTTCTCTCCTACCCCCCATAACACACACCCCCCCCCCCCCCCCCCCCCCCCACCCCCTCCCCCCCCGCCAAGACAGGGTTTCTCTGTAGCTTTGGAGCCTGTCCTGGAACTCACTCTGTCTGGAACAGGCTGGTCTCAAACTCCCAGAGATCCACCTACCCCTGCCTCCCAAGGGCTGTTATTAAAGGTGTGTGCCACCACCACCCAGCAAGGAGGAGCTTTCCTAAAGATGGTTGTTACTTCAGAAATAAAACATGTCCTAATCGTGTTTCTGTAAGTACAGGATCATCCATCAAGGAAATACTCTTTCTCTTAGTATTTTTTGATAGCAAAGAAGTGATGATACAAAAAATGAATGTAGCCTTCTGTACTATAAATATTCTGATAACTAATGTGTTTTGCAGATACCTTTTGTTTCTGTTTGTTTTGTTGTCTTTTTTTTTCTCTTTGCAATCTAGTGACATGATTTAAAAATCAAACCATATTCAGTTAAGGAGACAGCAAAATTGATGTATATTCTCTTTCAGGGACTATATAATTGATGGCTTATCAGTAGAGAGAAATCATGTTCTTGTAAGGATTAATCTCATTGGTGGGCCCTTGGAGCGGATTTTGCCTCCAAGGATGCTTGAGAAGGTGAGTGCCATATTTTGACATGTTTTAAAATGAAGTATCCAACTGAAGTGGCAATGAACAACATTTTCCAAGTTTCTCTACACCAGGGTTCAATTTTTGTTGCTTGACAAACTTGCAAAACATGTAAACACATTCAAATAAAATAACAGTGTTGTCTCCAAGAGCTCCTGAGTTTCTGGTGAGTGTCCGAGAGCAGTAGATTGTTGTTTTATTACATACTTGTCATTCTTCTGAGTGTCCTTGAGTATGTGAATTCTGAAGTCTTTCTCTTTCATGTCCCTTAACTGTTATATTTATTTATGTTTTGCAGTATGGAGTGTGTGTGGTCTTTATGGAGGGTGGTTGTTAAGAAGTTCCTTTCTGTAACTGCCACCCTGGAAAAGATGAGCTAGAAATGATTGACAGAAGAAAAATAGTTTTGGGGTGGAGGGGATACAAGGCCTTTTAAAGATTGTATTTTCACTTTCCTGAAAAAAAAAAAAAAAAAAAACACCATCATTATCAGTTCAAATCACAAGAATAAGTTGTCATAGTCCAACTTGTAAAATTTCGATGACATTTTGCTTATTGTCTTTTAGGAATAGTGGATTATAATAGCAAATAACTTGATAGTTGGGCAGAAAATTTGGGAATAAAAAAGTCAATTGAAATGAATGATACTCGAGAAAGTATGAAAGTTCATTATCTTAACCCACCTCCTATACTTACCCGTGCTGTTGTGTTCTCAGGGGGATGACCCGTATCCTTGGCCAATGTTCTCATCATATCCAGTGCCACACTGCTATCTGCCAGAAGTCCCACGATGTGCTGATGTAAAACAAGGTAAATCTTTTCTACCGACCGATATTCCAGTGCTCTTTGTATAGCTCGAGAAAGAGACTGTGAGGAAGGTAAGTGTTGATCTCCGTTCGGCATGAGTGCAGGAATACATGGCTGCCCAGTCCCTCTTAGTTTTCCATCTCACTCCCATTGTTTGTTTGATTGGTGTCTGTATGCTGGCAAACAAGTACAGCCTGCAGCAAAGGTAAAACAAGTCTGTTCAGTGGCAAGAGATGTTTGGTTTAAAGCCTGGATTAGTAGGGACTGCACTGACGGCTCAGAAATGAACAGCATCTATTGCTCTTGCAGAGGACCCAGGTTCAGTTTCCAGCAGCCACATGGTGGTTCCCAACCACCCGTAACTACAGTTCTATGGTCTCTGGTTCCCACTGCTGGCTTCAGGGCGTTGAACACACACGTGGTACATGAAGGCAAAACACTCATACACATGAAATAAACACATCTTTTTTTTTTCTTTTTAGAAAACTGAATCAGTAGCTCCTGGTTAGTTAAATTCTGCCTATGAGGAAGTTGTTTTTTTTTTTTTTTTTTTTTAATTCACTAGAATATTTTTTAAATGACTGCTGTGTTTACATCAGCTCTGAGTTGAATTATACTGGGAAGTATATGTTATCCCCCTTTGGGGGAATCATGAATAGATGGTTGTTTAGCTATTCAGCGTAACATGAGTGAAGCAGACAAATGAGCTTGCTGGGATAGTGTATACTCAAACTACCTTGCCAAACAAAATCTTGTGTCAAAAGAGGAATGTAGCTTTAGTATTCATCTTCTGAGTAATAGAACAACATTTTTAGAAGAGGAGCCATCAGGAAAACTGAAAGAAACACATTATAACTCAGGGAACTGTGAGTGTGACCTGTGTGAGGATTTTTGAAGGTGGAAGCATCAGTGAGATGAGAAGGTGAGGCTCATACAAAGGATCTAAATTCGATATAGGATCGAATCACATACTGCCAGGGGTTATGCTAAGAGTTCCTAGGCCAAGGAATTCCTACATGGATGATGAGAGAGTCCACGATCAAACTTTTCACAAAGTTTAGAAGTCAATTCTTACATCAGCATCCTGTTCTTTATAATGCCATCAAACTTACACTGGAAAGAAATCATGTGGAAGAGATTGATTTCACATTCACTTAATGCACTTTAAAATTTGGGCTCTGGGTTTCACTCTTGCATGACAAAATCTATTACTTTTTCAGAGACTTGGGAGTGGTGTTACGCGTTTTTCAGGAAGAGGCTCTTTCGATGATGCCCTTTGGATGTTTTCACACTCACTCCCATCCTTCCCCGAACCCAGGGCATTTTCAAGCGTTTGCTCCATCTGCCTATTCTCCTCTGAGTCTTTCTGGAAGACTTTATACTGTGTCTTTCATTCTTTCATCTTCTAGGTTTCAACATTTGTTACCCTGCATGCTTGTTTCCTTAATATATGTTTTATGAGTACTGAGCACAAGGATCTTCCCTGGGAATTATAAATAACACATCAATTATAAATAATGTATCAATATCTGTTGTTTTTTTTCCAGTACCTCAACTCAACCCTTTTCTTGGTCAGTTTTCCTTGACATAATATAACACTGTTTCCTTTGCTAAGTTTTATGGGGGGGGACTTTTATTTATTATGTTTCTGCATAACAGATTTATAGTCAGTTTTATCAGCTGACGTCTACCTTTATTAATTTATTTCCTCAAAAAATATTTTGGGAATTTGAACAAGGGAAATAAAAATTAAAAAATGAGGTATAAATGGCTATTTCCCAAGAATAAAAATATCCATCAATGCCTGGGAATCGGTCCTTATGGAAGTGTATTTTTACTGTGTTCAGAAGTGACATATAAAAGCGCAGTGATGGATTCCTGTTCTGTCCAGAAGGTGCCGGGCAGTGGGAGGGTATTTCCAGGTCAGTTTACTTTCCTGCTCCCTTGGATGAGTGTTCTCAAAACTCTTCTCTCCTTGACCCTTCCCATTCACCATCCTTCCTTAGGTAATCACCACACTTCTCACTGTGCTAGAAATAGAAATGATGGAGAGCAGCCGTGTGGTACTAATACATATCAGCTCCTTTGACTGCCCATAGGCCTGCCTGTTCAGGCCTCCACTCAGGACTGGGAATGAACTGCCATAGCTGATTTGCAAAAGCCAATTTCCACATCCTCCCTGCTTCCCTCCAGTGACAGTGCACCTTACAGTTCTTCATTTCCTCTCCTTTTTAGATCTACATCCTGTGAAGCTACAATGCATCCGTAATTTCCTGAGCCAATTCTTAGGATAAATTGTGTGTGTGTGTGTGTGTGTGTGTGTGTGTGTGTGTGTGTGTGTGTTGAGGAAAATAACTCAGGCAAGGAAAGATAAATATACACACATATATACATATGTGTGAATACATTCTGTTTTTCTGGAGGATCCTATGATGGCCTTCAACATCCATAGCACAGTTGGATGGAATTCCCCCTTCAGCCTTCATCAATTCTCCTGTAATTGCCACAGATTTTATAAATGTGTACTAATTGAACAGCATAATCACTTTCATTAGGACATGGTCATAATATTTATTATGTGCTGTGGTAGTTTTCACCCCTCCCCTTGCTTTCTCTTGTCTCCCTCTCCCATTCTGGTCTCCGTCCTCTTCCAAGCAGCTTTCTCTTTATGTTCTTGTCTTTTTTTTTAAAGCTAGATTCTGCATATATGATAAAATGAGATACTTGTTTTCTTTGTCTGGTGTATTTCACTTACCATGATAATGTCCTGTTCTAGGTAAATGGCATGATTTTCTTTCCCTCTGTGGTTCAGTAAAACTCCATTGTGTATATATCCCACTGTATCCTCTATTGGTGGGTATCTTTGTTGGTTCTGTATCTTGGTTTTTATGAATATCACTGTGACAAAAATGGATGTACAATATCTCTGTAATATGCTGACTGTAGGTATATATGCTGTCCTGTAGGTATATACTCAGGAATGGTGTAGCTGGATCATATAGTAGCTTTGTTTTTAGGGTTTAGAGGAACCTCCATACTGATTGCCATAGTGCCAGTAGCAGTTTACATTTCCATGGAAAGTGTTTGAGGGTTTCCTCCCACCTCCTCCCAGCTCCAGGTATTAGGAGCTGACTAGCAGGAATGGGGATTGGCTGGAAGGCAGGGTGCTGAGAGGGTCTATAAGATGGAGGACAGTGGGGGCTGCCAGGAGAATCTGTAGAGTCCACAGAGAGTGGAGAAAGGAAGGCAAGACAGGACACTGCAGTCGATCTGCTTCAGGGCTGGGGTGGGGGGACAAGGGGAAGCTGGAATTGAGGATAGGAAGGAGAGTGAAGATTATCATCCTGATTCCCTGGTCTGCATGGCTGGTGTGTTTCCAGGGAGAGAGGGCCTTGAGTGTTGGCAGGTGAGACAACTTTGCAGGAGAACAGAAAGGTTTATAGGACACAGGGAAGGCTGTAGAAGATCTGTTTCGTCCCTTTGGATGGGGGCAGAGGTGGGGAGGGAGTGCAGCGGGTAGTCTGCTGCAGAGCTGGGGATGAGACTGGGCAATTAGAAATGGAGGATGGGAGGGAGAGGGAAAATTGCTTACCTGATTCCCAGGCTGTAGTGGCCATGGTTTCCAGGGACACACCTCTGTTACTGATTTTCAAGTCATAAACAGATCTCTTGAGCCTCTTTACTATAACTGAAATTTTGTATCTCTTGACCAACATCTCCTCCAAACCTTGTCCTCCAGCCCCCAATAACCATTATTCACCAGTTTGCTTCAAAGAGCTGAAAATGTTTAAATTTTACAAATAAATGAGGTCAGGCAGTACCCATCTTTCCTTGCCTGGCTTACTTTACTAAGCATAAAGCATGAAGTCGACATGAGGTTGACCCATGTTGTTACAGTGGCAGAGCGTGGGTCGTTTTAAAGCCTAAACTCCCTCCTGCATCTTTCCCATAAGCCAAAAGGGATACTGTTTAATCAGTTAATTAACTATTTATTTAAACGTGTGTGTGTGTGTGTGTGTGTGTGTGTGTGTGTGTGTGTGTGTGTGTAGTCTTCCTATTCTTGTGTTTGTTCCTGTATATGTTTGCATGGGAGGAGTGAGGAGGTGGGACCTCAGTGGCCTGGAACTTGCCAGGTAGGTTACAGTGACTGGCCTAAAAGCTCCAGGCCTCCCTCCTACTGCCTCTGCCTCCTGGATGCTGGAATTACAAGCATGCCACCAGCTTTTTTAATGTGGATTCTACAGCTTGAACTCAGGTCTTTGCACTTTACTGACCGAGCTATTTCCCAAACTCCATTCTTAAATTTGCAATCCCATTTCCATCCTCCATTTTATTGCAAAATTCCCCAAGTGAGTATCTGTGTCTACCTACACCTTAAGCTATTTTCTGCTAAACCCAGCTTTGCGCTAACCATTAGGCTTTCTCCCCAGCACTCCCTCTCAGTAGGTGTGTCAGCCCCGTCTTAACCCTCATTTTATTTGGACCTAGCAATAGCAGCATTTGGCACAGGTAACCCTGCCCTCCCCACTCTCCTCCCTCCAGTACTCACCGCCCCCCACTTCTTTGGAAACATTTTCTACTTGGCTTGTCTTCTGGAAAATTCACCTGTTCAGTTTTCCTCCTGAACTTATGGTAAATATGCCTTTGTATCTTTTTTTAAAAAATTTATCCTTCACATCTCCTCAACTATTAAACTTGGGAGTGCACTGGGGCTCAGTCCTTAGTGACCTTCACTTTTACTGGCCATTTTACTGTTGCGAGGGTCTTAGCTTGTCTTGTCACCTAGGCCAGTGGCTGTCAGGCTGCTATCTCAGCTCTTACCTCTGCTTCAAGTTCTGGGCTCCTGGGTCTGTTTTCATGACATCTCTCTAGGAGGGATGGTAAGCGCATCAGACTTAACACGACCGAGATCAATTTCTGACACTCTCTTCAAATCTGTTCCTTTGATATTCTTCCCCATTTCAGAAATGACAACTTTTGTGCTCCATTTCTTCAGGCAATAAGCCTAAAGGCTATTTTAGAGTTTTCCCTTCCTTTAAGCCAGACAAGTAATCTGACAGCAAGTCCCCTTGACTCTACAGATCTAAAATAAAACCTCTCTTGCCTCGTCCAGCCTGGCTGTATTCAGTCTGTTCTCACAGCAGCTAGAATGATGCTTCCAAAACACTCATTGGATCAGGTTACTCTTGTAAGCAAAATCTTTCTCTTATACCTTAGCAGGCTTGTGTCTGTGTCAGAGCCCTCCTGGCACATGCTTTGTTGTAAGAAGTATGGTACAATCCTAGCATTATTTTAGCCCCTTTCCCCCACACGATTGGAGCTTGTTTGCATTGTGTTTCCATTTATGAATAACCACACGTTTGAACCGGAAATTCGTCCTAATTTGGTAGTGGTACCTGGCTTATCGTCCTGGGAAGACTGGTCCTTAACTTGTTGTGGTTAGGAAAGAGAAGATTGACGCAGCAGTGATCATGTGAAGGTACTTCAGGAAGAGATTTTGCAAAGACATACTAAGTTCATAATTTCTGTATTTCATTCTGATATTCCTGATATCTATGCCATGATTGTAGATGAGGGAGGAAAACAGAAAATGCCAGAGGAACTGAAATTATGTCTAGTTTTTTCTCAGACGTTGAGTATGGTGATCGTAGTTCTGTGAACTTAATGAGAAAAATGGAACCAAGTTCATGTTCTAAAAGGGATAAATCAGAACTAGTGTGGTTGAAACAATTAACTAAACATTAATTGTACAACACTGTGCTCAAGCTAATGATACTTTAAGACATGAAATTGATTTTAATAGCAGGAGTCGTTTATTTTGCATTTTGCTTTTTGATTCAAATTGATGAGTCATTACTCATCAATTCTGACAGGTGTTAGGTTAATCATCATTTGCACACAAAGTTTTAGGATGTTATTTCATTGTTGAAAAAAACTTCATTTCAGTTATGTGCACACGATAAACGGATAGTCATTTATCTCCCAGCTTCTAGCTTTATCCTACTTCCTACAGTTAGCATCTCTTGTAGGTTAAATTGTCTCCTTTGGCTTCGTGGCATGATTCATATTCATATTTCATCTCTATAAATATGAATCTGGAGACATTACCTAATTCAGCTAGTTCTATTTATGGACATTTCAATACAACATTATTAAAATTTAAGTGGCCCTTTAAAAGCTATTAATGAATAACTTCCACGTGTATGTGTACACATATACTTGTTTTTAGCATCAAATGCAAGCATTGCATTGCATATGTTAGCAGTAATTAATACTTGGAAAATACCCGAACTATTCTAATGTAATTTATTTTGCTCACTCTGCAGAAGACAAACAGGGGGTTGTATGATAGCCACAGAGCAGGTGCAGGTTAGCATGTTAGGGGCTGCCAGCTGGAACTGCTGGAGGCTAGCCTGTAGCTGGAGCTGTTGGAGGCTAGCCCATAGCTGGAAATGTTGGAGGCTAGTCCATAGCTGGAACTGCTGGAGGCTAGCCTGTAGCTGGAACTGCTGGAGGATAGCCCGTAGCTGGAGCTGTTGGAGGCTAGCCCGTAGCTGGAGCTGTTGGAGGCTAGCCCATAGCTGGAACTGCTGGAGGCTAGCCCATAGCTGGAACTGTTGGAGGCTAGTCCATAGCTGGAACTGCTGGAGGCTAGCCCATAGCTGGAACTGTTGGAGGCTAGCCCATAGCTGGAACTGTTGGAGGCTAGTCCATAGCTGGAACTGCTGGAGGCTAGCCCATAGCTGGAACTGTTGGAGGCTAGTCCATAGCTGGAACTGCTGGAGGCTAGCTCATAGCTGGAACTGCTGGAGGCTAGCCCATAGCTGGAACTGCTGGAGGCTAGTCCATAGCTGGAACTGCTGGAGGCTAGCCCGTAGCTGGAGCTGTTGGAGGCTAGCCCATAGTGCCCTTCCTGCTTGCAACAGGATGCCTGTAAGATGGTATTCTGACTTGCTCGTCTTTATGCTCTAAGCTAGATTCCCTCAGGAGTTGTTATGACCTGTTCACCAGTCTGCTCTACTTCATTCTCTTTTCATGGATGAAGACTTCTTTTCTGTGAGAGGTGAGGGAGATGTAGACTTCCTATGCTGAAATTGAAAAAATAGTCTGAGGAACTGAGTAGCATACTCCAAATATTGAAGGCATTAGAGAGAGAGATCTCAGAAAAATAAGAAATGTTCTGTTTTTCTATGTGTGGCATCTTTTATTATTTTTAAAAATTACTTTTATCCCAGCTGAAGAGAGGGATTAATGGGTAAAGTGCTTGCTGAGCAAGTATGAGGATCTAAGTTTGGATCCTTAGCCACCACATAGAAACTGGGTGTAATGGCACACAAATGTTGGAAGAAATAGAGAGAGCCATATCCTGTGGACCCACTTGCCAGTCAGTCTAGCCAAAAGGGCAAGCTCTAGGTTCGGTGAGAGACCACATCTTAAAATAGAAAGTGGAGAAACAATTCAAGACATTTCAACATCAACCTCTGTCCTGCACACATATTTGCACAGCTGAGCACACCTGGATACTTGGGCACATACAAATATGCCACAGAGAGAGACTACACACACACAAATTGTCTTTATATGGTCTTCAGGATGTAAATGTCCAGGCGTGGAAAGCTATGGTAGGCATTTTCTGCACACACCATCAATATCCACATGTGGACCAGAGGAAGACTTTGCCATCCCTCTGAGCCTTACTCTGGGGGGAAAGGCTATTTGCCAATGGGTCTGAAGCTTTGAGATCCTTAGTATGGCCATGCCCATGTCAACAACACACGCTCACTCAGGACTTCCACACACCGTGGAATTCTTTTTTATTGTGATATTATTTTGATGTGCATTTTATTCAGTGGATGCTGGCATCCTCAAAGTGGAGAGTATGCTGTTTGTCTTTCTCTTGTATATTGTTAAGTCCATTGACAAGTCCCTTAGGGTAGCACTAACTTGCTGGTTACTTTCTCAGGTCTTAGAAATGTGTGTGGACCATTTGTTAGAAGCTACAAATATCCCAGTAATTTCTCACAGAAAGGACATTTTTAATGTTCCCAGGAACTGGCTGGTAATCACTTCTTGCTAGTCCATTCCTCTGGAGGCCTTTCTAGAAGGTTCACTTTCTTGCATCTAAGTAGAGTGACAGCTAGTGTGAGCCACTTGTGTAAACAGGTGCCCTTCTTAGTTATAACCTCCTTTTATTATTTTAGACAAAAAAGGGGAAATGTGGTGATATACTGTGTACCCTAATAAAATTTGCCTGAAGATGAGAAAACAGAACAAACCACTAGATTAAACATAGAGGCCAGGCAGTGGTGGCACACACCTTTAATCCTAGCACTCAGGAGACAGAGATCTGTCTGTATCTCTGTGAGTTCAAAGCCACCCTGGACTGTATGAGACTGACTCAGTCTAGGAGAGAAAACAGAGCCAGGCAGTGGCGGCACACACCTTTAATCCCAGGAAGTGATGGCTAGGTGGAGAAAGGTATATAAGGCTTGAGGAGACAGGAGCCTCTCTTTCAACTAGAGGCTTTTTCGGCTGGAGCTTTTAGGGTGAGGACTGAGAGGATTTCAGTCAGAGGATCTGTGGAGTTGGTGAGGTGAGACGTAGCAGTGGCTTGTTCCTTTGTCTTCCTGATCTTCAGGTAAATTATATTAGGGTGCACATTATATCACCACACTTCTTCCCCCTTCTCTCCTCCCTATTGTCCTTCATCTCTGTTCTTCCTGTAGTAATTATCCTTCATATTCTAGATCAATCATACAGGTATTTTTCACTATCTTTAGTTGCTTTATTAAGATATAATTAATATCCTGATTCATTGATTTTTCAGTATATTCATGGACATAGTCGTTCATAGCCTCAAAGTGATAAAATCAGCAATCTTGGACTAAAACCTCCAAAACTGTGAGCCAAAATAATCTGTATTCCTTTTGATGTTTTGTCACAGCATCAAAAATCTAAATAAAACAAGTAATGCAATAAATAAACACATATTCAATGACTAGAGGAATCAACATGAGATTTCCTCTCCTTTTATTTTACCATCATCAAATTCCATCTTTCTGACCTTTGTGATTAGACACTGGAAATTATTTACAAATAAACATGACTTTAGAAATTCTTACTCTCAGCTGCAGTAACCTCAGAGCTGACAAAACATCCACAATATTCATAGATTTGTGGTTGAAAATTCTTTCTGTAGACTTCTGTATACCTCTTTCTTGAGTTAGGTACCCTTATTACACTTACTCTGTCATCTACAAAATGTCACTGTCATTTTTAATGGCACATAAAGGTATGCATTGCTAGCCCTTTATCCCATTTTTTCCATAATTAGAAAAAGATCTCAAAATGTACAGCCTTTCATTATTTCAAATTTAGCCTTTTGTGGCGTCATTATTCTATTTTACTGCTTCCTCCATCACATTTCAGCTTATCTGATGGCAAATTGATTTTCCACCTAGCAAAACATTCTCTTACTACTATATAAAGAATAAGTTCCTTACTGATAATCACTCTTTAATGCAATGTGCCAGATAATATTAAAATACAGATAAATTCTTCTGATATCTTCCCATATGAGAAAATGGCTCAGGTTATAATCCATAACTGTAAATGGCAGTATCTCTTAATTTTGCCTATCATGAACTTTTTTATTAAAAATTAAATGAGATAAGGACAGCGTGCATAATATAAAATATAAATGAATTCCAGGCCACACTCATCGGCACATAAGTTTTGAGGTCTGAATAAATTCAGTATAAATACATGAACCTTTAAGTTCTATATGTTACACTCTACAGGAACCATATCATGTCTTAGGTGAAAACATGAGTTTTCTGCCATGCTACATGTATGTTATCTGAATTGCTTTGGCACATTATGGCAAGAGTATTAGGAAAAGTATAAGTCTTTAAATACTGTGAATTATATGTTATGGAATGGAATAGGATTTATTTTTCTGAAAAAAAAATTATTTTGAGATAGGATTGCATGTAGGTCTCACTGGCCTGAAACTCATTATGTGGCTGAGGATGACCTTGAACTTCTGATTCTTCTGCTTCTGCCTCTGAAGTGCTGGGACTTCTGGTCCCTGCCACTATTAACTGCTGCGGATATTGCTGTGTATGCTGTGAATGTGTTGCTCTGATTGGTTAATAAATAAAACGCTGATTGGCCAGTAGCCAGGCAGGAAGTATAGTATAGGCAGGATAAGCAGAGAGGAGAATTCTGGGAACAGGAAGGCTGAGTCAGGAGTCACCAGCCAGACACAGAGGAAGCAAGATGACAAGACAGAACTGAGAAAAGGTACCAAGCCACGTGACTAAACATAAATAAGAATTATAGGTTAATTTAAGTGTAAGAACTAGTCGGTAATAAGTCTGAGCTAATGGCTGAGCAATTTTAATTAATATAAGCCTCTGTGTGTTTACTTGGGTCCAAGCAGCTGCAGGGCTGCGAGAGCTGGGCAGGACCAGGAAAACTTCAGCTACAAATAACATATACTAATTCTATAAAGTAACAGGTTTCATTGTGACTTTCATTATTAATAGAGGGAAAATGTCTTGATTTGTATTGTGTATTTTGAGTGTTTTAGAATGAGTACTACTGATGGAATAATTAGGCACTACTGCCTTCTATTGGGTCACAATGGAAACAAATACCAAAAATAGGTAACGTTTCCAAAGCAGAGCTAGAGCTAAAATAAGAGCATGATAGTCTGTGTCATTCAGTAACATTTCTTAGTGTTACAGAGTCATGGAATTTCTAGGTTTTAAGGCTATTATATGATGACAGCATTTTCTCCTGCCCCTGGACAACTCCATATCTCATATCTGAAAATTTGCTATTAACTTACTTGCATGAAAAAAAAAGTGTTGAAATTCAGTCTGTGGAATCGTAGATACCTGCCTTTTCCCCACTAGAATTCGATACTAATTTAACAAGACAGTTTTCATTCATTTCTACTGACTTTGTCTAACAAACTGTCATGTCTTGTTACATTTAACTCCCTTTCCCATAGGGTTGTATTTTGTCTTTTCAGAAGCTAAGTCCATGTCCGTGTCACCTATGAATTACCTTCACATATTTTTTATGTACAAATGGATTGCAGTGCACTGAACAATCCTAACAGTATAGGTCCAGTATTGACTATCACCATAGAATGGCTAGAAATAAGCTTTCTCAAGGGAAGGAGGGAGAAAGAGTTGCACTGTAGTTGCAGCTCTTGTTTTGTTTTGCTTTTATTCCCTTCTTTGTGGTGATATTTTATTTGTGTACCCCAATAAAGCTTTTCTGGGGATTAGAGGACAGAGCCATCCACTATATTAAACATAGATGTCAGGCAGTGGTAGCACACACCTTTAATCCTAGCATTAGGGGGGCAGAGATCCATCCAGGTCTCTGTGAGTCCAAGGCCACACTGGGAACAGAGCCAGGCGTGGTGGCACACACCTTTAAACCCAGTGCCAGTTAACCATAGAGGTCTGGACAGACAGACAGGAAGTAATAGAGCTGGGTGGAAAGAGGAAAGTGATGAAGCTGGGCAGAGAGACTTTGAGACTTACTGTGTATTCCAGGATGGCCTTGAACATGGGCCAACCCTACCAGCCTGAGAAGTGTGGGTATTGCCAAGGAAATTGGGGTTCCCCTTCAGGTTCTTAGTCTTATTTGTTAATTATGGAATTTTGATTTTTTGTTTGTTTGTTTTGTTTTGTTTTTCGAGACAGGGTTTCTCTGTGTAGCTTTGTGCCTTTCCTGGAACTCGCTTTGGAGACCAGGCTGGCCTTGAACTCACAGAGATCCGCCTGGCTCTGCCTCCCGAGTGCTGGGATTAAAGGCGTGCACCACCACCGCCCGGCTGGAATTTCGATTCTTAAGGAAGCTCAAGAAGAAATTAAAGTTTGAGAGCAAAACTACAGGCCAGGCCAAGCTATAAATCTTGGCAGCAGCCAGGAGGAGGGAGCTGGGAAAGACGAAGGACATCATGCTTTTTGAGTTAAGGTCTAAGCAGGGCCACATGTTCAGCAATGGCAGTCAGCAGGTAGCAGCATGGCAGAAGGGTAGGGACTTCAGGAAAGACTGAGAAAGCACAGAGTGGTGAAGAAAGCATGCTGAGGCTTTTGGCCAGCATCTGAAAAAAAGAGGTAGAGAAATGAGAAGGAAAACTTACACTTTTCCAGTCAAGACTGAGGAAAACAGACAGACTCTGCAGTGTTGTATGACAGAAGCTCTGAAAACAGCCACCTTGGGAGAGGGGCCTCTGGGAAGGAAAGGTACATTATCTCATTAAGGGGATGATTATTCCTCCCATCTCCATAGCACAGCTTCAGGTAAATCAGCAGATTGACAGGCCCCGATGGATTAACTTTCAAAGGAAGTGGCAATACTATGTAGCATTCTAATTTTTGCAGCAGATTAGAAAGTCATGTCTCCATGCAGGTACAAAGTAGAACTCAGATTCTCTTCTTTTGACCAGGAAGAAGTACCTTTTCCTTAATGGGTTTCAATAAGGCCTATATATCTCCAGTTTTTAATGTTGCCTTAAGAAAGTGCCACTGTACCAGGCAGTGGTGGTGCACGCCTTTAATTCCAGCACTTGGGAGGCAGAGGCAGGCGGATCTCTGTGAGTTCGAGGCCAGCCTGGGCTACAGAGTGAGTTCCAGGAAAGGTGCAAAACTACACAGAGAAACCCTGTCTTGAAAAACAAAAAACAAACAAAAAAAGTGCCACTGTGATGTTTAACTTTCTGATGTTATCAGGAAAACAGGAGGTGGGTTCCAAAGCTGACCATGAGGGAAAGGTACATCCTTGGTGGCTTCTAAGCTACCAATCCCTGTAACACTGGGATTATTGGCATGAGCTTTCACTTATGGCTTCCTTAGGATTCTCATAAGTGAGAATTTTGTATAAGCACATTCCTTTAATAAAAGATTAGTCAGTTCCAGTATAAATGTTACACCAAATTGTGACCTAGAGCTACTCATGTTTGAATAGCATTCTAATTTGCTTAGTCATTGGCTTTCAATTATCTATAAACACTTACATACACATGACATATAATTTATTTCATTTTATTTTATTTTTTTAAAGATTTTATTTATTATGTATACAGTGTTGTTTGTGTGTAGCCCTGCAAGTCAGAAGAGGGAGCCAGATCTCATTACAGATGGTTGTGAGCCACCATGCGGGTGCTGGGAATTGAACTCAAGGCCTCTGGAAGAACAGCCAGTGCTCTTAACCTCTGAGCCACCTCTCCAGCCCTGATATACAGTTTTTATATATGATCAGATGTACTCATTTAAAGAAAATACTTCGAAATTTGACAAATGTCTCCAGGCATATAAGCACCACAACAAACAAAACATAATGTTTTCTCCTGACCTCACAAGAAGTGTCTCTTACTCAGAGTCCTCTTTCCTTCTCCCTTAGTCATGGGTCATCACTGGTCCTTTCTCATTACTGTGAATTGATAGTTCCCAACCTCAGATCAGCTTTAACACCGGTTGGAAAGTTGGGTTGTGCGGGGAGCCAGAATGTTGCACTTTGCCATGTAGGGATTTTAGCAGCATCTCTGGGCCTCTGCCCATCAGATGCCAGTGGACCTCTCCTTTCACTTCCTCAGTTGTGGCAACTGAAATGTCTATGGCCAGAATGCCCCCTTGGGAGCAAAACTGCATCCACCCAAGAACCACTGCTTACTATAAGATCACTCCTCCAGTGCTAGAAATAGAAATATATATGACACGTCCTCTGGCCCGCTTTCCTTTGTTCATTATAATGACGCAAGGTTTATAAAGACTGTTATACAAATGCTGTTTGCTTTCTTTTTACTGAGTGGGAGGTCAGTATTTAATAATAAACCACACTTGGTTTAACCATTTCCTTTTTATGTGTCTCTACATCTCTAATTGTGTTTAACATTTATGACAGCCTTTTGAGAATCTTTTTTCATTAATTGATTTGTTTACTAGCTACCAGTCTTTCAAGTCACGGTGTTCTTTTTCACAGTCTTTGGATGTTGAACATATCTTTAATGTTATGATGACTCCAGGTTTGTTTTTAATTTTTTAAATGATAGTGGGTACTTTTTGGCAGGGAATTACTTGTGTATCATCTTGATTTTCTAAGGCTATCATTTTTGTTTGGAGCTGGACATGGTGGCACATGCCTATAATCCCAGTATGTTGGAGTCTGAGGCAGGAACATGCTGAGTACAAAGCCTCTGTCACAGTGGGATCATAAAAAGCTTTCCTTGTAACTTAAATATCCTTATCTATTATTAGTTATGCATATAAATACAATTCTAGCTGTGATAACTGTGGGGTGATGGATGATATGTATTAGCCTTTTAAGACTAATTGTGACTGTAATTTAGATCATGAACCTTCTACACCTCAGCCAGACTGTTCTCTCTGTGTGTTCTCTGTGTGTGCACATGTTCAGGAATGCAGTAGCTTGTCCTTACCTGTAGCTTCACCTTCCATGGTCAGTTACCCAGTACCAACCAAAGTCTGAAAATATTAAGAAATCCCAAAACTAAATAATAATCTGTAAATCACATATTGTTTGTTGTGGGTAGTCTGATGAGGTCCTCTGCTGCCAGCTCACTTTTTCCTGTCCTGCATGTGAAATGTCCCGTCTAACTGTGTGCTGTGCATGTGGCTTGTTCGTTAGTCAGTTAGTGGCCATTCTGATAATTGTCAATTGTGGTATGCTAGTACTGGTGTTCAATTAACCCTTAATTTACTTAAAGGCTCCAATATGCAGAGTGGAATGCTGTCATTATAAGAAATTATCCATGGTCTATTTTGTTATTGGTGTTACTGTTAACCCCGTTAGCTTCAGCACAGACGTTTAACTCTATCTAGCTTGTAATGTTCTACCATGTTATTTTTCTTACTAGACAGTGATATCGGAAAGCTGTTATCATGCTTCAAAATGTCTGATAAACAAACGGAGTGGATAGAAAACTGCCGAAGACAGTTTTGTAAAACAATGAAGTCCAAGCCTGATGCAGTCAGTGGAGGTGGTGAGTGTGGTGTTTTCTACTGGGATATTCCTGCATTAAATTATTTTAACAGAAGCTATGGCTCCTGAAGATTCCTATCTGTACGTGCAGGTAACATGATGCTAATTGGAAAAGTACTTTGCCCACCCCGCCCCCAAAGGGCTCGTAATTCTGAGAGAACCAAGGCCAAAGAACTCCTAAGCCTTTTTACGGACTGGAGTGTCTGTACATGTGGCAATCAGCTCTGCGGTTCCCCTGCCTTTCCTGGGGTTACAGTTTACCTGGTTTCAATGGTCTCCACTTTCATATTCCATGTTGCCGTGTCTTTGTAGAAGTCTTACCAGTTTACTAGTGACTTAAATATCTTAAATCATCACCAGACATCCACCAAACAAATTGAATGATTCCTAAGGAAGCTCTGTCTTAAGGGAACATCTCCAGTTTAAACTTGTGACGAAAGTTTAACATAAATTATTTGCATGTACTTTCATTTCCTGAAGCTATAACTTTGATCTGATGATGTTATAAGCTAAATTTCCTAAAAGTTGTCATTTAGAAGTGATTTCATTTCATCAGCCATGCTTAGAAGTTTTCATATTTGTTATAAAATTAAAATCAGGAATTTAAAAATTAAATTTACACTTTGCTAGAAAATGGTATTTTTAGAGAATAATAAAATATCTGTGTGACAACAAAATCACAAATTATTCTCCACAGTATGAGTATAAATGAGCAGTTAAACTATGGTTAGTCTCAAGATGTATAAAGTATCTTTGGTCCATGGTGGTGCACGCTTTTAATTCCAGCACTCAAGAGGCAGAGGCAGGTGGACCTCTGTGAGTTCAAGGCCAGCCTGGTCTACAGATCAAGTTCCAGGACAGCCAGGGTTACACAGAGGAATCTTGTCTCAAAAACCAAAAAAAAAAAAAAACCCCAAATATCTATTAAGATATATGTATTTATGAAATATCTATTAAAATACATATATACACACACACATAGTCTTAGGGTTTCTGTTGCTGTGGAGAGATACTATGACCATGGCTACTCTTATAAAAGCAAACATTTAATTGTGGCTTGCTTACTGGTTCAGAGGTTTAGTTAATTGTCAAAATGGCAAAAAGTATTCTAGCTTACACACAGACATGGTTCTGGAGAAGGAACTGAAAGTTCTACATCTGGATCCACACCATAGGTGGCAGGAAGAGAGAGTGAGCCATTAGGCCTGACTTGAGCTTCTGATACCTCAAAGCCCACCCCCAGTGACACACTTGTATATGTGTGGTACCTGGAATGAAAATGTGTGTGTGTGTGTATACATATATATATATATATGTATATATATATATATATATATATGAATGGTTTGAATGAATATATATGTGTATATAATTTGCTCTTGATTGTACAGTAGATAATAGTTAAACTAGGCTTTCTCAGTGGGTTTTGCACATGCCCAAAAAATACATAGCAAATTAGGAGAGGAGTGGCTTGGAATGAATTCAAATATATCCCAAAATGCAGTTTTAAGTGTCTCTGCCTCACAGGTAAACAAGAGAAATGCCACCTGTCTAGCCATCATCTTTCGAGATGGGACTGATAAACCGAACAGATAAGAGTTCTCATTGACATCTAGGGCACTGTGCACATCTTCCTCAGTCATTCATTGCTTGTTGTTGCTGTGTCCACCAGGTTACTGGGAGCTACTTCCAATCATAGATCCATTCTCCTCTGCCTGATGCTTGGTTGCTTACACAAGACTCATTTATACTCCACAGAATCTTTATTATGTAGTCCATATTTTATCAATGATGAAACTGAATTGCGTCATTTTAGGTAACAGCCTAGTTGTCAGCAGAAGAGCCAAGAGCAGAATCCAGGTAACCTGTTGTCAAAATCCTGGTGTCACTTTACCATAATAAAGGTGACACATCACCTTTTCATACCTAACATTTTTCTTATCAGAGACAATGTTTATCAGCTAGACATAGACAAGCAAAACGTTGCCTGAATACTAAGTTACGTTGCCTCTAGGATCTCATCGCACACTTGTTCCCAGTCTTACGTCAACCCGCTTGGCTTGAGTCCTGAACCCCGACTTTTGGTAGTGAGGAAATGAAAACAGATACACACAGACGTGCCGGGTGCGGTTCTGCTCTCTCCACAACCAGGAACCTCAGTGCATTTATTAGGACACCACAGGGGGAGGGGTTAGCTATTCTGGGTAGGAAGTCTCTGCAGGGGAGCCCAGTCAAGCTGTAAACACGCAGGAAGAGAAAGCTGCAGTTGCCACTGTCTTCACAGGCTGGTCACTTGTATATGACACTCACACTGGGACCCCTAAAGGAAGTCTTGCCACCTATATAATAACAGCTTTGCCAATTTCCCATGGGTCAGAGGCCTTGGAGTCCTCAACATGGCTGTGCCTGTGTCAACAATACGTATTCACTCAAGACTTCCATCACAAAGGTTTTCCTCCACTCCCTAGGAGATTTAAAGCTTCATAAATTACCCTTTGTACATTAACCTATTCTGAGTTTTTCTTTAAGATACTTATATAATGCTTCATAATACACAATTGTCTACCCATTTGTTAACATGTTCATAATTATGAGAGAATAAATTAGTTTTAAATTTCTATATGAATAAAAATGTCCAAATAAAAAAAGGGAAAGACAAAAGTAAATGTAATTAACAATTTGAGTACCTGCTTGTTAACTGAATCATTCCTCACAATGGGCACTTTTTTTGGTAATGGTGAAGGAGTGGAGAAGAATCCATTAATAAATAGTATTCAGGAATTTGCCGGGAGGTGGTGGTGCACGCCTTTAATCCCAACACTCAGGAAGCAGAGCCAGGTGGATCTCTGTGAGTTTGAGACTAGCCTGGTCTACAGAGCGTGAACCAGGACAGGTACCAAAACTACACAGAGAAACCCTGTCTTGAAAAAAACAAAAACAAACAAACAAAAAATATTATTCAGGAATTTAATTAAACCTGATCATCTTCACAATGATTAAAGTTGAAAATTTCCCAGTTTTTTAGATGTGGGGTCCTTGTATTTGTGGGTTTCCTTCCAGACATTAAGCTTATGAGAAGATCAAGGAAGCCTATGGGGATGGACAACTGTATGTTTCTGCACTCACAGCCCCTAGCTGAAGTGATGGTCTACATGACCCAGAATCTCTACTCAATGTTTAAAAAATATAGAGAGCTCAGAGTCTTCCCATCCTCAGCCTTACTTTTGGTTTGAATCTCCTTTCCACCCACATAACAACAATTTTCCAGACAGTTTATTTGTTTTAACATCTTAGGGTAGCAGTAACTACTTGTACTCTCCTCCATTGGCATTACCACTCCAGCACCAGAAGAAAACACAGGGGGGCGCTCTACTTCACTGGTTGAATTTCAAATGTGGCGCTGGGTACTAGACTTTTATTCATTAGGATACAAATCGTTCCAGGATTCCCCTCCCCCCTTTTTTTCCTATTCTATTGTCAGAAGAGTCTCATTAAATCAACTGATTCATGGTTTTCTTCTGGCTTGCTACCTAACTTCTTAGTGTCTGTCCATTGTGAGCAATCCAGTTCCGCATCAACCCCAGATGTAGTACACCTAACCTTTTGCATCTGAAATTCTAGAGTCAGCTCTGCTTTAAAGCACCATTTTCCTCATTATTTTCTAATCAATATCTCCCATTAATCTTTTCTTAGTGATCTAATAGTTATACAATTTAATATCTGCCCTGCATATGTTTTTTCTATTTTTCATTGACATTGATTGATGACTTAGTTCATAACTAAAATTCCTGTGTGTGCTTACTACACTTTGAGTTGGCCACTGCAAAACACATACAATGTATTTAATAGTCAATATTAGAAACTTTGGTTGTGCATAGTAACCACACATACATATATATTCATATTATATGTTTATATGTAAATATATACACACATATATTTAAATCTCAAATTCTTGAATTTTTATGACTTAGATCCTAAGAACTTGTTATGTAAGATACTACCTTAACTAAAGTACTTCTTATTTAGCAACTGGATCAGTATTATTTAACACATGATTTTGGACAAGATATTGCTATGTAATGTAGACTAACCCCAAGCTCTAAAATGTTGTTCCTGAGCCTCGAAAGTTCTGGGGTTATAGCTATACTGGCTTTCTAATTATTTTAAATAAACAAAATAAAGGCACAAAATTCTTTTATAATTTTATTATTCAGTCATTATTTCTATATTTTAAAAAATTATATTGCATTCCTGTAAGTTTGTGTATGTATGTATGTGTGCATGCGTGTGTGCATACGAGAGGGTGGGAAGTGTAGGATATGCGGGTGTAACATAACACACGTGTGGAAGTGAGGAGAACTTGTGGGAGTCAGTTCTCTCCTTCTATCATATGGGTCCTGAGGATTGAATTCTGGTCGTTAGGCTTGGCCCGCAAGTGCCTTTTCTGACAAGATTTCAGGGCTGCAAGAGTGTCTCAGTGATAGAGCACTTGCTTAGCACGTAAGTGTGCTATGCTTAATTCTCAGCCTTTCCCTAAAAACAATTTCCAAGATAACAATGAAAGAAGAAAAACGTACAGCAGACTGATTTATCTGAATACAGAATAGAAGTAACCTTTAAAGGACCTACGTAGTAAAACTGTGAAAAGAGGTTCCAAAGTGAGCCACACTTTTGGAACATGAGACAGATGTTTTTTTTTTTTTCCATTTCTGCCCTGGGATGCGCAGGTAAGAACCTATGGCATCCCACATACAGCAAACAAAATAACTCTAGAAATCAAAAGGCAAGCTGTGTGCTTAGGATCTGAGGAAGTAAATTTTCCGTATTTTGTTTTGACTCTTGGATTTTAGCCTGGTTGATTGAGAATGATAACAGATGCAGGAAAATGTAGTGGAACAATAAAGCCCTGCTTCCTCTGCAGGAACCAGAGAAAGAAAGTTACTGTCATGTCCCATCGAAACAGTATGGGGAGTGGTTCTGAGCCAGGCTCAATATTTATGTCCTGAAAGATCATCTGGAACAACAAAGTATTTGAAAAAAAAATTGTTAAACCTGAGAATAACAAGGAGAAAAGACCAAATGCATTATTGTAAAATTAAAGCAAACTGTGGTTTGGGGGTGCACCCAGGACTGACCAGCTGGCTGTCTCACCCTAAATCAGGATTTGAGAGAGTAGTCCCTGCTGGCCTCTTGAAGTCCCCTTTACAAGAGAGATAGGGTGTTCCCAGGGGCGAGAGAGTGGGCTGTTACACATTGTTAGAAAGACACAATGAAAGGGGAGGAACAAGGGTAAGGATGTACATCATGTGAATAGGGTCGCAAGCAGTTTATGTCAGAGCTAAGACACGGGAACTTCTTAATTACAAATAGAGACCTTGCCGGGCGGTGGTGGTACATGGCCTTTAATCCCAGCACTTGGAAGGCAGAGCCAGGCGAATCTTTGTGAGTTTGAGTCCAGCCTGGTCTACAAAGTGAGATCCAAGACAGGCTCCAAAGCTACACAGAGAAACCCTGTCTCGAAAACAAACAAACAAACAAAAAAAACCCAAATAGAGACCTTAACTTGCAAGGACTTAACACAGGATAAACAGGAACTTAATTCTTAACCGTCTCAACTGCAAACAGAATCCTTAACCTGCAAGGTCTCTTTTTCCTAATTTGGTCTCTCATTAACTTGCAAGGTTCCTGTTTGGGTCTCACAGAAATGATGACTGGAAATTTATTAACTTGTTAAGAGAACTTGATCATAAAAGATCTAAGAAGACCCTAAATGGAGAAGTACAAGGAACCCCAACTCAAATATGATGACATCAAACTTTCAAAAGCAAGACAAGAAAGTCTTGGAAGCCGAGAGTCAGGGTCTTTCCTACTAGGGATAAGCAGTGCAGAAGAGAATGGACCTCTCAGGACAGATGGAGGTCAACTGGAGGTGGAACGTTAGTCAACACACGGAAATTGCCCTCAGACACGAAGAGAGATAGAGATGTTCTCATCGAAGGAAGGCCACCCTACAGCATGGCTCAAGGTCGTTCTCTTCCTTCTTGCTCTCTCTACTATTCATGAATCTGTAATTATACAAAAATAGGAAAGACTTTTAAATGAAAGAATGGAGATGAACAACCTGAAAACACCGAGAATAACGGGATGGCTGTGCATGCAATAATTTGTATCAAAAACTAGATAGAGTTGCATTGTCTATGTTGTTACACAATTAGAAATCTGATTTTGCGGAGTAGAGACACGAGGAAAAAGAATATGTTCTTGAATATGCAAGGGTCTGAGGAACAAAGTATCTGGTCGCTACCTGCAGGTTAATAGGGAGAAAACTGAACTTTAATGTAGCTTTCATGTTCTGTGATGGGATAGCAGTCATATAGTCATGTCTTAGTGTGTTTGAGCAGTGAGTCCAGCAGACAGGGTTATGTTTGCACGCACTGTGTTTTTCTTGTTTCAGAACCAGTGGCCGTGGTGATGGCGACTTAGTTTGCTATAACTTTAAAAATGTAAATTTATTTTTCACAGTTTTGAAAGCTGGGAACACAGAGGTTGAGGTTCAGGCAGATTCCGTGACTGGTGTAGGATTGTTGTCTGCTTCAGAGACCAAACACTCTCTGCCTCCTCTCATGATGGAAGGGGGCCACGCCGCTCCTTAAACCACTTTATAAGGGGGCTGGTCTCATTCATAAGGGCAGGGCTCTCCTGATTTGCTCACTCCCAAATGTTTCATCTCTTTGACAATATATTTTGTCTAATATTTGTACAATATATTTTGATCAAATCTACCTCCTATCCCCCCTCCTCTACATTCTTCCTATTCCCCACCACTACCTCTTCCTCTCAATTTCTTATGCCCTCCAACCCCACCCCGTCTCTCTCTTTCTGTTCCATCACCCCTCCCTTTGCTTCCTCTTCTCCTAAAGAAAAATGACTGTCCCTCCTGCAGCTGTGACCAGTTGTCCATAGCAGTCTTAGACTCGGTGGGGTGTAGCAGGCTTTCTTGTCGGACTATCTTTGGATTTTCAGTCTCTAAATAACAACCCAGAGACTTATTATTAATTATGAAAGCTTGGCCTTTAGCTTAGGCTTGTTTCCAACTAGTTCTTATAACTTAATTAGCCCATATTTTTTTTTAATCTACTTTCTGCCATGTGGCTTGATTACCTCTCTTCAATAGGCACATCAGACTTGCTCTGAGCCTGATGGTGAAATCCCTGTGCCTAGATTCCTCCTCCTGTTCCTCTTTCTCCCCAGAAATCCCGCCTGTCCTCTCCTGCCTACCTATTGGCCATTCAGTACTTTATTAAACCAATCCAAAGGCTCCTTGGCAAAGACACATCTTCACAGTGTACAAAAAGATTATCCCACAATAGTGGGGGGTAATACAGTCATGTTGGGTGTTATTATAATATGAGAGTTTGGGAAAATACTGACATTGTCGTACTGTCAGGGTTGGGGTGGGACAAGGTCAAAAGATAAGTGAAGCCAGCACATAGGTTCTCTTCAGTTTCTGCCTTCAGTTTTTCATCTACAGAAACCCCATGTGCTCTTTCAGGCCTATAAATGTAATCTTAGGGTCTTTTTAACTATGTTCTGACCCCAGAGAACAGACATAATTAAAAGTAGAAAGGCCATAATTATAATCCTTTATAGAAATTTCAGACCTGTCATTTAAGATTAATATACACGTTAGACGAAACAATATTCTGTAGTTTGTTTTCAGGGCAATATTCTATAGTTAATTTCTTTTTAACATTAAGAATTGCTTCTTGCACTCTAAGTTTTAGAATCTTTCACCAATAAGCTAGGATGTTGGTGACCTTTGATACTTTTTTGGTTTGGGGAGATTTTGCTGGTATTTTGAGTATGTTGCCTCTAAAAACAAATACAAAAACCAAAATAAGATTTTTAAAATTGCTCCCCGGTATCTGGAAGGTTAGAAAGCAGAATCTCCCATCTCACTTTGTTTCCATTGTAGCAAGGAATACAGGCTTGTGCTTCTCTCTAGATCTCCCTTGGCCCATCCTGTCTCTGCTCAAGCCTCATGTGTCAGTGGCAAATCTAATAACTCCAATATTGGTAAATATTGTGCTTTCTGGTGTGAGGTTCAAAGCAACATGCAGATTGATGTATGATCCTGTATACAGAAACAGCAACAAAACCTTTGGTGTTTGAAGAGATCATGCTTTGTTTGAATAGAGAATTCACACCAGTAATTGCTAGGCAATATGCTTTGATTTATCCCATTATTTCAAACATTATACTTAAATACATAGCACATAGCAAATATTGTTGTACTCAAAGAAGATAATTACTTATAATTGAAGGTTGAAATGGACATTTCCATTGAAAATTATGTTTCTGAACAATATTTGTTACTGTGTATCTTGCATTTTAGATCATTAGTCTTAACCGTGAAATTAAGAATAATTATATCTGAACTTCGTTACATTGTCCTTCTACAAAATCTGTCTCAAAAGTTTATATACATGGATGTTAAAAGTTGTCACCCAGGGACCTTATATGTGGATTTATAAAAAAAAGACCTTTGAAACAATTTTAGAAATATGATAGACTTATGCCTGTGTTTGTAAATATGGAACCAGCCCAACCATTTGCAAACTGAAATCTGTATACAGAGGTATTTCTTAAGCCATGACCATTGAATTTTCATGTTTTTAAAGACTTATTTCACTTTGAAATCATATAATGAATAGAGTTCAATGAATAAAAACATTTCATTTTCGTCTCTAGCCATCAAAATGTTATAGCTTGTGCTCTACGATTAGGGAAAACCACACCATTCCTTTTTTATTATATGGTTTTTACATGTTGAACACTAATTTTTCTTTGAAGAATTATATGCTTAAAATCTACTTGAATGTAAAGTAGGATCCGATCCATGTAGTTAATAAAGGTCATGGTTCACAGTCTAAGTAAGAGAAGGGCACAATTTTAAAGTGTGATTCAGATTACCTGTTTCATCATTAATCTGTCAGCTACTGTACAGATAGATTTCCTTAGAGAAACGAAACAAATTCCTCTGGGTTGCATACTAATTCTAATCCTCTGGGGCATCCATTTGTAGGATATCAGCAAACCCTGCGATATTATCACACCAGCCTAGAAAGGAATCATTTTGTCACTTCTAAGTCAGATAGTGCAGGCTTTGTTTGATCAGATACCATCAGCTGCTAAGTAGGAAAGGCATAATATGTTACAGATTTGAAAGTGCCCTGAGCTGTGCAATAATCCTGGTCCTAGAGTTCAGTATTTGTTCTGTATGCAAATGACAAAAGGCGATAACCTCATGAGTGCATTAAAAACATTTAACAAATTCTGAAGTAATCGTTAGGTAATCTAAGTATGATGCATAATTCTTTTTTAGTTATATATTGAATAAATTCACAGAGAAGTTATTAAAATTTAATTGAAATCAGAAACATTCTGAATATTAATAGAAGTCTGCATGTTGAATTGAACTCCTCAGAACCGTGGAGTTCAGATGACTTTTTTAAAAAATTCTTCTCTCACCCTGCAGCCTCTCCTCCCTCCACTCGACCTCAGGTGACTTTCACGTGCTAGTCTGGGACTTAAAGATGCATTGTCACGCATTGTCCCCTCCTGACTTAAAATTCTAATTGCTCTTGTGCTCCTTACAGCTTTAGGAGAACTACTTGAAAAATTTGTGCTGCATCTCACCGAAAACCCCTCTGAGTGCTACTTCCCTTCCGTGGAATATACAGGTATCTTCTTACATATTGTGATGTTTGCAAAATGTTCAGCTCGTGAGTAGGCACTATTTCATAGTGCCATGTGTGTAGAGTGCCGATATGTGCAAGTTTCCCCATCTGAAAATTCTCTCACTTCACACCATGTGATGCTGTGACCGTCATTTGTTTCTGGTCTCCAGCGGAGACTGCTTTCTTTGCTGCATTGCCGACTTTTCTGATTTCATCAGATGCCCCTCTCTCGTCTCTTCAGCTCATAACTATCTCACTACGTCTGTCTGCTTTCTGTTGCGCTGCTGTAAGAGTGGGAAAATTATAGCAAAAAAATTTATTTTGACTCATTATTCTGCCCCAGCATCAAAGAAATGTAACTGGTGATGGCTTCTTGTTTTTAGGTCCCTACATGACATCATCCAGTCAACATCAATCAGTGTGTGCATGTTCTTTCTCTCATTTAATCCTCATTGCCTTCTGAAGACCCCACCTTGAAAATGGCAGAGTCACATTAACTTTTTGCTTCTTTTAAAAAAATTACTATTATTTTTATTTCATGTGTATGTGTTTTGCCTGCATGTATGTATGTATGTGGTGTGTGTCTGTGTCTGTGTGTCTGTGTGTGTCTCTGTCTGGTACTGACAGAGACCAGACGGAGGCACCAGGTTCGCTGGAATTGGAGTTAAAGGATGTGTGTAAACTACGATGTGAGTGCTGGGAACCAACCCGTGTCCTCTGCAAGAACAGGAAGAACTCTTAACCACTGAGCCATCTCTCCAGCTCCTCAGTTTCTCTTTAAAAATTATTACTCTAATTCTTTGAGAATTTCCTACAATGTATTTTGATCATATTCACTCCTGACTACTCCCAGATACACATACCCCTCACTCTTTAATACATTGAGTCCAATTTGTGTTTCCCAAATACTCTTGGGTGGGGGACCTGCCCAAGAGATTGACTACAAGGATTCACACTCTTTTTGTTTGTTTGTTTGTTTTTTGTTTTTCAAGACAGGGTTTCTCTGTGTAGCTTTGCGTCTTTCCTGGAACTCACTCTGTAGCCCAGGCTGGCCTCAAACTCACAGAGATCCGCCTGCCTCTGCCTCCCGAGTGCTGGGATTAAAGGCATGCCCCACCACCACCTGGCAGGATTCACACTCTTAAAGAAAATTGACCCTTTGATTTTGAGCAGCTACCAAATGCCGATAGTGTTTTAGCTAAGGGTAGAACTTCATGCCTACACCCCTCCCTCTGTGATGGGATTTTGTTTGCTTTGCGCTTGTCCAGGTCTCGTGCATGCTGTCCCAGTCACTGAATTCATATGTGCGATTTCCCTGTTGTTTCTGGAAAGCACTGTTTTCTTGTGGTCATCACTTACAAACTTTCTGCCTCCTCTAAGTTTCTGCTTCTTAAAGCTCTCACTAGGGATTAATCTTCACATTTTGGTTCAGATAAGATTAAACAATAGCATTTATCTACCTCATATAAATAAATGACTTTAACATTTGCATCTTCTAGTCAGATTTTTTTTTTGTTTTTTGTTTTTTGTTTTTTTTGTTTTTGTTTTTGTCAGCTTCATTCTCCTAATTCTAGTTGCTAAATAGGAGCTTTAGCTGGCTGCCTGGCTACCATGACATTCTTTAACCTCAAAGTGTCAGCAATAACTGCTTTGCACCTACTGACATATACTGTCTCTCTGTGTCCTGTCTTGGTAGGAGGTGCATCCAAGTGGGAAACTGAGAAGTCAGCACTGATATTTGCTGTCCAGTATTACTCCTATGTTCCTACTGTATCTTTACTACATCTCAAATTTATTTCATCCTGTCTCTCATTCTTCTTTATGTTAATTAAACCAGCATTGCCCCTTGCCTAGGGTATCAAAGACCCTTTGCATGCTTTTCATTTTCCAGTCTGGTTGTTTAACACATGTAATCTTGAATGGCTCCATACCCAAAAGTTAATGGACAACTTATATTGGAGTTGATGGGTTATTGAATAGATAAAAACAAAAACAAAAACAAAAACAAAAAAAAAACCAGAAAGTTGGAGAAGGGTAGGGAAGTATGGGTGGATCTGGGAGGAGTTATGGGGAAGAGTTAGGGAAGTGAATATGATAAAAAGTACATTGTATGAAATTTTCAAAGAAATAAAATATTTTTAAATGAAGACTGGGGTAGGGAAACGTTTGAGGTGAGGGGAATATTTGAAGCCAATTTTCCTTTTATGCTGTTTTGGGTACTTGCTAGTATTCAAGAAGATAAGCTCTATATTCACTGGACCTGTGAATCTAGATTTTAGAGAAAAGATATGCTAGAAAATGACTAATTATTAAACCATCAGCTTGGTATCAAAACTAGTAACCCAGCTCATTGTCATTTCTTTCTCGTGCTCTGACTCAGTGTCTGGTTCTTCATGACTTTTCAGTCTCCTATACATAATATAGTTCCTGTGTTTTACTGTCCTTTGATTCTAGAATAATGCTCATTTTTTTGTTAAAAAATAGTGAAGTATTCTACATTAGTACCCATCTTTACCCAGATGTCCTTGCCTTCACCTCATGATTTCTACCAGATGCACATTTCTCACACAGTAACACACCTGCATAATGCCCAACTCAACAGTTAAGTTTGGGCCGAGTATCCACTTTCTCTTTAATCCTACGTAGAAGTTCCTTCTCTCTACTACAGTGTGTTCTTTAAACTACTGTTTGGATGGTTATTTTATTGTCTCTGGCTAAATTGCTTTTTAGGTCTCACACTCCTTTTTACCTGTCAGGTATTACTTGGAAAAAAAAAAATATTCGTTGAGTGTGTTTTGTAGTCAAATAAACCCTGAATGTGAGTTTAACTTATTTAAAGGGTTCAGCTGAACAGCTATCTACCAGAGCTTTATAGTAAAGCCAAAAGTAAAGTGGCTTCCTGGTGACTGATAGTTGGACATTTATCATTGTGATACAGTGCATTAGGACTGATTTCCCTCAGAGCTGTCAAGTGCTCTCATTCTCATGTGCTTTCTAGACGGTAGAACAGTGGTTGCTATTGTAAAATCGCCCTCTAATTACTGCAAGTTGGCAAGACCTGTGTTTTAATATAAAGGATGCTTCAAAACAAATTCTGGACCGATTCACTGCTTTTCTGTGTTCCTTAAAGTGAGAAATCGATTGTCTTTTTAAAAAGTGACAGCTTTCTAAGCCCCGAGGTAGCTGAAATTAGAACAACACAACTATCCATCTGTTCTCAGTTCCCTCAGGATCTCAACTCACTATAAAATTTGCAAATCTGGAAAAATCAAATTAGTTTGGCTGTTTATCCCCTCAAAGAAAGAAGAATGGACAAACAGATAAGTTCTGCACACTTGCAGTCAGTGGTACACCCATATAGGTATCTTTGCAAACCTTAACAGATGTTCATTTCTTCTCAGCTCCAAACAAACAAAATATTTTTTTGTATTGTAATTGCTTCTTTGCAACGTTGTATTAAATATTCCTTACAAAGGAGTAGATTCATAAAAATCTCTTCTCCTGGGACTAGTTTATCTATAGACTGGAAAGATACCATTGTCTCACTTTTGACTATTAAAATGTAACTTTAAAAATTATTTTTGTTTTATTTTATGGATACCAGTATTATGTGTATGTACCACATGCATGCCTGGTACTCACAGAGGTCAGAAGTGGGCATGAGAGAGTTGGGTGCTGCCATTTGGGTACTGAAAATCAAATCTAGGTCCTCTAGCAGAGCAACCAGTGCTCTTAACCTCCAAGCCATCTCTCCAGCCTCTAAAGTGTAACTTTTTAAAAGAATTTTGTTGTTCTTATTATTACATTTTTATGTGTATTGGTGTTTTGCCTGTATGTATGTTTGTATGCATGCATGTGTACCATGTGTGCAGTGCCCACAGAAGTCAAGACAAGACATTAGATTCCCCTGTGACTGGAGTTGAAGATGATTTTGAGCAATCATATGGGTGCTGGAAATTGAATCCATGTCTTCTAGAACAGCAGCCAATAATCTTGATTTCTGAGCCATCTCTCCAGCACCTAAAATATAACTTTTAATTTGATATATGCATATAAATGTCTTTTATATTTTGTTTAAATTGTAGGCCAACACATTGGTTTTTTTGCCTAAAATTTGTGGAATGTTTGCTATTTTCAAGGAGGTATATCATATGAAGCTACATTCAAAGAAAGCTCTATAGCACGTGCCGAAAATGATGAAATAAATTGTAGCCCAGAGTGAGGTGAGAACTAATGGAAACTCACATTTTTCAGGTATAGCTCCTCTCTTCCAGATGCAGTGCTAGCCCCTTGAAAACTAATATTTGTAATGTGTTGTTGTCATTGAGAGGTTGTAAGAGCGACATGTGAACAGTTGAACTGACCATTGGTGGTGACTGCTGTCTTGACGACGA
>CABHPP010148725.1:0-54658 GCA_902168425.1 Peromyscus attwateri
TTTTTTTTTTAATCAAATGAATACAGTTCAAAACATGCCATGGAATGGTCTTGGATGCTGATATAATCACTTTTTGCTTTTCAAATTGATGAACTCAATAAAGCCATGTCTGCTGTGAATGCCCAGACAATGAGGTTGTTGACCTTGGCCTGGGGGAATCTGAGAAACTATCACCATGTTCTAGGGATAAAATGAGACAGGGAAAATGGGAGATTTTTTCTGCTCACATTTGGTAAAACATCACTTTGTAAGTGTGGCTTACTACACAGCAATTTAGTTCATGTGGGAATTAGTTCATGATGCCAAGTTGAGTCTCCGCTGTGTTTTCATCCCCTTTCCACCCACCCCGCAAGTTGGGAAATACAGCACAGGCCCTAGGAGCTCATGTCTAGAACCAGACTTAATCAAAAGAAACTCTGGGAATATTTTGTTCTTGCGGCTCTGCATAATTAAGATAAGAACTAATATTGTTGAGATTTTTCAAAGCTTTGAACTTACTAAGTAAGTAAGTTTGTCAGGCTTAGTGGCTTACAAAACAACTCCATTACATGTTTATAAATTAGTCTTATGTGATAAGGATCCTGTTATAGTTTGGATCTGGAGAGTTCTCTCAAGGCCTGTGTGATAAAGACATGGTAACCAGCATGGTGCTGTTGGGGGATGGCAGAACCTTTAAAAGGTAGAGCCTCATGGGAAATCTTTAGGTTATGGGGGGCTGGGTGGAGGGAATGCCCTTGAAGGGGGTTGTGATGCCCTAATCAGTCCTTTTGCTCTTTCGATTCCTGGTCATGATGTGAGTGGTATTGCTCTGTCAGAAGCTTTCCCCATGATGATCTGCTTTGCTGCTACCCTGAATCAGTAGGGTCAGCCATCATGGACCAAAATATCCCAGACTGTGAACCCAAATAAACCTTTCGGCTTTGTAAGTTGACTATCTCCAGCATTTGCTATAGTGCCAAGGCTAGCAGACTAGCATAGATGGTAAGGCTCAGTGTGTGTAGGTGGCATCCCATCTCTGCTAGGCTATAGAAGCTATCAAGCTGATGTTTGAGCCCAGGCTCTCCATCTCCAGACTACACCCTAACCTGCAGGGAACTCACAGCATCTTGTCTCAGGAGCGACGGGCATGAGAAGCAGCCACTCACATCTGTGAATTTCCTCCTTTGGAATGCATGAAATAAGATGCTAGTCATGTGCATGTCATCAGGAGTCAACACTTCTTGTGACAGATCACAGCAGCGCAGGGAAACATTTTTTTAATTAGTGGCGTCACTGACTTCGCAACATGGAGACTTTCCCCAAGAAAGTCTTTGAGTTAATTCAATCTGACCTTAGTTGATATTAAGAATTTTCCTCCAGCCACAGCTGGCCCCGGGGAGGTAACAAACACGCACACACCCTAAAATCCTGTCCCAGATGACTAGCTTTAGAAGATACTGAACTCTCAGACTGGCGTGGGGGCAGGGAAACAAGGGACGCTTGTCTTAGCTATTGTAACCAAATGTTACTGATCATTCTTGGTGCTGTTATTTCTGGCATTGTCTTAGTGACTCCAAGGCTGGCTTTAACTTGGGAAAATTTCCATCTTCACACACAGCGTTTCTGCTTGATTCTGTGCCTTTCACTGAAATGTAACACATTTAACACGGTGTAGATTTAGTGCTTTACAGGCTAGAAAACAATGTAGACCCGACCCGACTCATTCTCGTCAGGGTATCTGGAGTACAGGAGGAGGAAGATGTGATATGAATAATGCCACCATAGGCAGAAGGTGCCAGGGGATGGTGTCAGGGGCTCACTCCCTCCTGGAGGATCTGCCTTGCAGACCTCTCCCCTCTCCTATGCTCAGGGCACTCCAGCCAGGCGTCTTCTCTCTCTTCTTGCAGCAGGCCTCCTTTGTTTTGTCCCAGGACTTCTGTACTGGCTCTTCTTTCTCTTTTATTTTTACCCTTTTTTTTTGTACCCTGCTTTTTGCCCCTTAGAACTTTGCTTGGGAGCTGAGGGAAGAGCTTGGTCAGTAAAGTGGCAAGCATGGCGGTCTGACTCTGATCCTGGACTCCATGTTTAGAAGAGGTAGGCATGACGGCAGAGGCTTGCAAACCTGCTCTTGAGGAGACAGAGACAGGCAAATCCCTGGGATTCATGGCCAAGTCAGTCTAGCATACTTGGAGGACTTTCATAAAAAGATCGATGGCACCTGAGGGACAACGAAGTTGCCTCTGGCTGCTACACATGTGCAAACACATACATGCAAACTCCCACACACAGACCAGAGGTTGTCATTTTTCAGCATTTGGGTTTCAGCAATGGTGTCACTGTGTCAGAAAGTCTCTTCCTGACAGCTTTACCTTGTTGATTTGTTTACTTAGCATCCCATTGGCCAAACAGAATGTGACCTCGCTTGTATTTGTCAATCATGGATAAACTAGACCAAGAATATAATGAAATTCAAACACTGAGATTTCAAGAGAGTAGAGAGAGGGGAGTATAAGATGAGAACCGATCATTGTGTTTATCCTTTGGTGGAATGGAGAGCCAAAGGGACCAATATTGGAGCTCTAAGGGCTCAGAGAAGAAGCAGGAAGAAGGGTATAATGACACAGGAGGCCGGGCCCTGGGGATGAGGAGGGGAGGTAGAGCACTTCCACTCAAGAAGGCGACTAAAACCCAGAAACGCTGAGGTGGGCAAATCGGCATGACTGTGATAACCGAGTGGATCTTGGTGAGCTAAGGGAAGCAGGGACAGAGACCAAGAGCGTGAGGGCATGAGAGTGGGTGGTGAGCATGCGCATGCAGGGGCCCCGGGAAGGAAGCCCACTGATGTCTGACAGGGAGGGAAGGGCTAGGCTTATTACACTTGCACTTCTCATCCCTGGGACAAAAACCTGACACAGACAACTTCTGGGAAGCTACAGGTTATCTTAGCTCACAGTTTCACGGCTGGGGTGGGTGTGGCAACTTAGGTCCCTCTGTCTATGGTCTTGGGAACTGTTACATGTCATAGGATCAGCAGGCTGAGAAGTGAAGCTGGATCTGGGTGGGTGGAGCTGGAACCTTGCTAAATGCCTCCCACCCCCCAGTAACCCACTTCTTCCAGCTAGGCTCCACCTCCTAAAGGCTCCATGACCTCCCAGCTGGGGAACCACAGGAGCTGGTGAGGGACATTTCACATCTAAAATTGAATAGTGTCTCATCTTGGAGAAGGAAGCAAGTTAAGAGGATGTTTGTTTCAGGCTCCGTGGGAAGATGTGAGTTTGAATACAGACTTAGAGGAAACCCACAGAGAGAGGCTTTGAAGATGAAAGGAGAGGACAGTCGATAGAGAAAGCTACTGAAACAGGTGGAGACTGGGGATGGAGAAGACACATGGATGTAGTCTTCCAGGAGGAGACTGGGGATGGAGAGGATGCATGGATGCAGTCTTCCAGCCAAGTTTTCAAGGGGGCACATGCTAATCAATGAGGAAAATGTTAAGAGTGATCAGGATTTATGGGTCAAGAGTTTATGGAGAATTGGCAGCTGGGAGCATCAGTTCTCTTTGCTTCTCTAGGTTTTAAGGTTTTTAAAATGTTAGTATATTTACCTTAAAGGCATAGCTCAGTGGCTGAGTGCTCACTTAGCCTGCACAAGGCTCTGAGAGTCATATAATACATTTGAATAAACTTGTTCAACAAGTGAGCAAATGAATGAGTAGATATAGTGGTATTTTATTTGTGCTGAAATGTGATTTTATTTGTATGTTAATAAATAAAGTTGCCTAGGGGTCAGAGCTATTAGCAAGCCATAGGGAAAGTCAGGGCGGTGGTGGTGCACGCCTTTAATCCCAGCACTTGGTAAGCAGAACTAGGTAGATCTCTGTGTGTTCAAGGATACAGCCAGCATTGGAGACACACGCCCTTAATCTCAATACCAACCATAGAAAACCTGGAGGTCTGTACAGAGAGGCAGTGACGAGGCATTCACGTAGTTGGGTTTGCAACCAATGAGAAGGAAGAACCAGAACTCTTTATAAGACAACCGCACAGGAAGAAACTCCTTTTTCGGAAAGCTCTCTTGGCGGGAGAGTCTAGCTGGCGGAAAGTGGGTAAGGCTCTTAGCTCTGACCTCTTGGGCTTTCACCTTTACATTGGCTCTGTGTTTCTTATTTAATAAGGCGGTCGGTTACATCTACAAGTAAATGCATGAGGAAGTGAGATACACAAATAAGTAGAGGGATAATTCTTTAAAGAGAGAAATGTGTCTTAAATTAGGAAATGGCTTGTTTTAGAGCTACATAAATCTGGTATAATTTAACAGCTCCAAGATGAGGCAAGTGTGTTTTTTTCCTCCCACAATGTGTAGCCAGTTCCCCCTTAATGTCTTTGTTTTTTAAGTGTGTAAGTTCCATGGTCGGACATAAATAAATAAAAGGGAAACACAGACACACACAGACGTACAGACACACATAGACAAACAGACACACAGACACACACACACACACATACACCAGTCCTTAGTCTCTCCATAACAGACAGATCAGAAATGGATGTGAACGATCCATTACTGGATCATGATGTCGGACAGAGAAGGCGCAGAGCAGACATTAGACCATTTCCAATCAGCGTTTCCTATCATGCTCAGTGGCTCCTGTTGTCTAAGTGCTGGGTAAGAGAGAGACACAAGGCAAGCATCCTTCAGGGCTATCAGACCATTCCAACCTACTTCACAGTCTACAGTGATATATTTAGTGTGTGTGTGTGTGTGTGTGACAGAAATTGATGTCAGATATCTTTCTCAATCGCGCTCCATCTCTATTTTTTTGAGACAGTGCCTGGTCTTGAACCTAGGGCTCACTGATTGGCTAGACTGACCCACTGGCAAGCCTCAGGGATCACCCTGTTTTCATTTTCCCTGCACTAAGATTACAGAAATGCAGCTAGCTTTTACACAGAGACAAGAGATCCAAATTCAGGTCTTCCTGAACGTGTGGCACTGTATGGACTGAGCCATCTTCCCAGTGCAGTGACAATATATTTTAATCACGTGCTGTTGGCTGTCTTTGTGATTTTTGGGATCACCAGCAAAGCTCTACCAAGGTAGCCCCTGGAATATTACCACAGACACACTGGCTAGAAGAATACCTCAATCCTTTCTGAATGCCCATGTTGGTGGCTGGGTCTTCACATCAACCCAGTTAAAGCTCTTATGCCTTTAACTGTTGATGCTTTAGATTATAGATAGGCTAGAAGAGCAGGACATCATCTTTAAAAGCAATTTAGATTCCCTTCTAATAAAGGACTCTTATTTCAATTATTTTAGCCATGGACACAATTTTCTTCCCTAGACAGGTGCCATTTTTCAAATGTCACAAAAACTTAGCAATTCATGCATCATTCTCAGTTGCATAAGGGAAGGCTATCATCTGACTTGATTTTCATAATTCTCCCCTTGAGTGCTTGCTGGCTAGGTGACTCATTGTCCTCCTGACCCAAGTTACCGAAGTATAGATGTACCGAGGGGGAACTGGTGGCTGCTGGGGTTGACAATATTACCCAGACGGAGAAGGTTCCCTTTGACTCCGGGCACCTTCGTTCTACAGATGAACCATGTCAATGCCCTGCGGGCCTTCTGCAGAGGGTGAGAAGCTATCCCTTGAAGTCAGGACTCCATAATTAAAAGCACACTGCAGTACCGTGGTTGGCGCCTGGATGGTAGCCTTATTTGCCAGTGTGGAGCCAGTGCCCTGCTGGGGTCTTTTCTGTTTTGGAATTTCTAGCTTAGAGCAAACCCCACAGAGAAACTGTTTTCCATCTGTAGAGATACCCACCCTCCCAGAGAGGCGCAGCATAAGGAAGTGGGGCAGTGGATGCTGGGAGGAGGACATGAATGTTCTACACAAAGCATTACTCTCCAAGAACGTGTCTGTCTTCCTGCTTTTGCACACATGCTTCAAAGTTGGTGATGCAAGTAAAGAGTGTCCAGGTGGTTTTTATTTTAAACCCTTTCAAATTCGTCTTAAAGCCTGCTGCCAAAGAGCCTTAGGAAGAGGGAGGCAGGATTCCCAGGGGTGTTTCCATGACGAACAAAGGGTCAATGAGGAAACAACTGCCCTTCATTGAGCATGCTGGGAGAGTTACTAGACCCATGGAGTACTTTACATAGGTAATGTATGTAAAATACATTTACTCTATGGAATTGTACTCAGAACAATCCTATATGAAATTGATTGTGACCCCATTTTACAGGAGCTATAACCAAAGCACAATACAACCAATCAGCCTGATGGGTTCATGCAGCAGGTAAAGAGGGTGGGGTGGGGGGGTTGGGGGGGTGAGGTGAGGTGGGATTTGGACTCCTATTATTTAGAAACCACCCTTGACAAAAAAGCATTTCCTCCTTTTGAGGGAGCACAGGGTAAGGAAAAACAAGATGGAAGCTTGACATCGCTGCCTTCAGGTTGTATCTGTCTGTCACAGACTCTTGCTTGATTCTGCATTATCTAATCGCTGTCTATCTAGCTAAACTAGCTCCGCCCCCTTCAAAGCAGAAGGCAGAGATAAGTCATTGTCCTAAACCTGCAGGCACCTAGGTTTCCAGGAACAGCCAAACCTCCAAGGACAGAGCCCACTCCTGCTGATAGCTATCTATGGTGGCGAGGCTGCACTCTGGAGCAGGTCACCTTGTAGGAACGGGGCGGTCCCCTCTCCCATTGATAGCTTAATAACTTCTTAACTAGGGCTGAGCTGAGACAATGAACTTTGGTCACCCCTTAACCAGGACTGTTCAGTTATGTATTCCTTTGCTCTTTGCCCCAACTCTTGTAGTTAAACTCAAATCGCACACCAGTAGCTTAAAAATGAACTTGGAGTCACCAGAGACCTCTTTATCTGTTCCTATTCCGGAAACTGATGAAACTGCCCCTTTCTGCTTTTCGTTATTGTCTCTCTTTAACTGGTGAATTGGGACAGTGGCTGAACTTAGCCATAGGGGCTATAGAAGCTGAGACTTCTGCCCTAAAAGTCCCCCTATGGTCATCAACCTGACAGCAAACTCACCAGAGCTTGTCTCTGGGACCTCATGCTAGAAAAAGAACGTAACTGTGTTCCATGGTTGTCCATTTTCCCCAGCGGTGTGTGTAACACATCATTAACTGACTAGGAGATTCCCGGGTAAGGCTGAAGATCCGAAGACCGGGCTTGAATGTTTGAGCAGGATTAAGAGCTGGTGGAGCAGCAGGAGGTGGATTGAGAAATAAGACGCGAAGGCTGGCTGCCTAAGTGCCCGGGAGGGGTTGCAACTGAGTTTCCAACACTTTTGGAACTGGAGATTCATTCACAATGTGTTCTACATTCAATTCTAGTCCTCCCCCAGTTCCCTACATGAGTATTTCCTCAGGCCCGAGGCCCAGGGCCCTGCTTGTCTAGAACATTCTTGTTGAACCACTGGCTTAGGGAGTCATGAGAGAAGTCAGTGGCCTCTGAAACCATGGGTCATAGAAAAGTTGGTTAGGAGCAAGAATAGCCCTTTCTTCCTCCAGCAGATGACTTTTAGGACAGTACAGGGGTGTGTGTGTGTGTGTGTGTGTGTGTGTGTGTGTGTGTGTGTGTGTGTGTGGTGTGTTGGGTGGGGATGTCTGTCTTCAAGGCAAAAAAAATCAAAGAACTAGGCAGACACCTTTAAGAGGCCATGCTTCCTCCCTGCTGGTGTCTTGTGAATCAGCCCTCTTGTTCCAGCTAATACCTCAGGATACTCAGCATCCAAGCAAATGAAAGTGTAAACACTGCTTTCCTGTAACAGCAGTGTCTTGGGATTCAGAATCTAGGAGGGAACTGAGAATCCTTGGTGCTACGTCTGCTTGCAATATTAATTCATGGAGTTGGGGAAATTGCGCCTTTTTCTGCCTTGTTTCCCAGTTACACGTGTTGTTGCTCTGATTTTTTGTTTTCCTGATTGTGTTGGAAGTGTGATCGAGAGCCTCATGCGCGCTAAGCAGTGCTTCACTGCTAAACCGTATCCTTAGCACCCCCTCTCCTCATGGCCGTCACTTCCTTTTGTGCCTTTGTGTCTTCCTGGCACCCCAAATGGGTCCCCTGTCTCTCTGTAAGCCCCTTCGAGGGTTGGTTGTGTAGTGTAACCGTGAACACTGCTTTTAAGTCCACTTTTAAGTCCCACACTTTCCCCTTCCATTCGATGCTTTTCCTGTTTAGAAATCCTCCCCTCCCCCGCAGCCGACATAAATCTTGTCTGTCCTCCAGCTTCCTCAGGGAGTCCTGTCTGAGCACTGGTTCCTCCTTCCTCTGAAATCCAACCATAGTTTGTCATCTTTTCCCTTGGCCTCTACCAGCTAGTGCCATGCGCTCCTCTTTACGTTTTCTCTACTAACTAAGTTACCCAGCTAGTGCCAGGCACTCTTCTTTACGTTTTCCCTACTAACCAAGTTACCCAGCTACTTAGAAAGTCTTAGCAAATGCACAGTTTGCTCTTCCATGTTCCTCTCTTAGCAAGACACTAGTGTGTCATTCAGTCACTGTTGGTTGATTGGCTACAAAGTGATGCCCTTTACAGCAATGGCTCCTTGCTATGGAAGGCTTTTCAGGAAAATGGGAAGAGCTTTGCATATAAAATCTCATGACTATGAGATGCTAACATGCTTTTCAAAAACAAACAACCAACAAAACCGAGCCCTGTGTGACGGTGGAAGAAGGTGAGGTAAAGTCACAGACAACGGTGACATCACTAAGTGCTCAAACTGAGATTTGCCCCAGAGCTATGGGATCTCACTACCACACCCTGTGCACTGATCCAAGCGTGTTAGTGTATTTGATGGGAGACTGCAAGGACAGTGAAAGGAAGCAGGATGTTTGAAGCTGGGATGAACATGGATGTGGACACAGACAGGCAGACAATGCTGGAAGAGGAAGGAAAAGCCACTCGGGCTGCATGGGTATAGTGTTACAGTCTACACACTTCTCACGCAGAGTGCCTATGGCCAGGCATTTACCTAAGACTTTGGGCCTGACCTCTGCTGAGCTCACCGGCTTTTAGACCTAGCTCTATCACTACTGGTCACTGTGTGACCTTGGCCCCGTGAGTCAAAGCACTCTAGAACTTAGTTGTCTCAAGCATAAAATTACAGTGAGATGTCCCTTTGTTAGGTCACCTTGGTACTTGTGAAACACACACAGATTGAACATTAGACAAGTGTCACCTGCCGTTACTAAGAGTGTCTAACTTAGGGCTAACGGGGGCTGGCTTAGTCAGTGGAGAGCTTGCTACACAAGCATGAGGACCCAAGTTCGATCCCCAGCACCCACGTACAAAGCCAGACACAACGACTCACGTCTGTAACCCCAGGGTGAGAGAAGTGGAGGGTCCCTGGGGGTTGCTGGCTAGCCAATCTAGCTGAATTGGTGATCTCCAGATTCAGTGAGAGGCCCTGTCTCAACAAATAGGGCAGGGAACAATTGAGGAAGGTAACTGACATCGACCAAAGATACACAGAAGTGAAACACACACACACACACACACACATGGGGGAGGGGGAGGGAGAGGGAAGGGGAGAGAGAGAGAGAGGTCTAATCTAGAGCCAAGCAGTATAAACTTGGCTGAAAGGCTGGAGTTTACTAGTTCACACATTTCAGTGGGAAGGACCCTGTCTGTGTCTTTAGGTACTTCACACAGCAAAGAAACCAGGGAAGTCCAGACAGTTTTCAAAGTCAGAGGAGAGCAACAGCCGATTATATTTTAAGGATTACTAAATATACTACTGCCCCCACAGATCAGAAACTGGCCAGGTTGAGGCAGAGAGAGTTCTTGTTCACTGGCTGGGGAAGCAGAAGTAAGCCCTGCTGGGAGATCGTTAAAGGCACAGGGAGCAAATCAATGTTTTCTACACTTGCTGAACACAGAGGATTAAGGGTGAGCTCCGGTCACAAACTGGACATCAATATCATGTTCCCTCCCCTTAAGGCACAGGGACCACGGAGAAAGATGGGGTGGCAAGAGTGGAAGAACCAGGGGTCAGGAAACACTTCAGAGGAGCAGCGTCTTCTGGACATGCCAGGACTTCTGAACAAGGACTCGAGGCAGCCGTGGTTGCCTACGCAAGATCTGCACAGGATCAAGCCGGACAGCATTCCAGCCTGGAGGAAGAGGGACTCCCAGGTCCCTACCCCCAGTTAGAGAACTGCTGACAGTTGATAGCTTCTGGCAGAGGGAGAATCCATTTTCTGCAAGGCTGTGGCCCCTGCCAGAGCGACCATACTCCAGTGGATGGCCTTACCCTCCTCAGTACATGGGCAGTGCACATTGGACTTAGTGGGTTATAACCAAATCCAGAGAGAGCACACGAAGCTGAGAGAAGTTAGGGGGAGGGCCAGGGGTAAATAGAGCAAAATATATTGTATGCATGTACACAGTTTTCAAAGAATTAATAAAAATATTAGTTTAAAAATGAAATCTACTTTTTAAAAAGAGTGATACACAGGGGTCTGTGGAGACAGCTGAGCTGATAGAATGATTGCAGTAATAAGCAAGCATGAATACCTGAACTTGAACCCCCAGGATCCACTTAAAAAAGAGAAGCCAGGTACAGTGATATGTGCCTGTAATCTCAACAGAGAAGAGGAGGAGGCAGGGGGAATTCCTGGGACTCACTGGGCAGCAAATAAATTTTGAATTGGTGAGTTCTAGCTTCACTGAGAGACCTTGTCTCAAATAAGTAAATAAATATCTAACTACCTTCCTACATACATACAATTTTTTAAAGGGGCAGAGAGCAACATAGAGTGATACCCAACATTGACCTCTGATATCCACACAATGGGATGTACCTGCACACATGTGAGCATGCACATACACACATACACATACATACCTGCACACACGTGAGCACACACACACACGCACATGCACACACATACTATACACGGAATGGACTCAAATATGGCCTATGGTTGTCATTTATTATAGTTGTGCCTTTGGGCCACATGGCCAAACCTCCGTTCCTTTGTCTATAAAGTGGCCATTATTTAGAGTAGCTCCTTTATAAGATCATTGGGAGAATTCGTGTCTACGTAAAGTCTATGCAAAGCACTCAATAAGCACCCGTGTTCTGTTTTTGTCTTTTTTTTTCCTTTCTCTCTACTTTTTATAGTTACAGTTATAGCCAGTCTGGACAAGTCATTTCCTTGGCTGGTTGAGCTGTGACCTTGATAGAAGAGATAACACTGCATTAACAAGATTCTCAGGACAGTAAGTATTTCATTCTATTATGTGGCTTAAATATGGACATTTTATTGGACAGTGCTGGTGGGATTGTGAGCAATGAGAACCTACTGATGTGAGACTCCCTGCTCAGTAAAACTCCTCTTTCCCCTAACAATGAAGCTGAGCTGTATTCAACATGCCCATTCCTAAATGGGATGGCTATATCACCTCCTACTGTGGGATGGCTTTCTGTATGCTGTGAATATGTGTTGTTCCCATTTGGCTAATAAATGAAGCTGTTTGAGCCTATGGCAAGGCAGCTTAGAGGCAGGTGGGAAATCCAAGGGGAGAGATAGAAAGAGAAAGGTGGAATGGGGGAGACACCAGCCTGCCGCCCAAGGAGCAAGATGCCAGCAGACCAGTAAAGCCATGGAGCATGTGGCAAAACATAGATTAATAGAAATGGGTTTAATTTAAGATAAAAGAGCTAGTTAGTGAGAATCCTGAGCCACTGGGCCATACAGTTTATAAGTAATATAAGCCTCTGTGTGTTTACTTGGGTCCAAGCAGCTGCAGGACTAGGCAGGACAGAGGAAAACTCTCGACTGCAACCTCCTCCAAAGCTCAGGAAATAGTATACAAGGGGGGAGAAAGAGTGTAAGAGCCAGTGGAATGGTGAGTGTTGGGGAACTTTATGTCTTCTAGGCATGACAAGGCTGTTGCACTCATGAGCTCAAAACAGCTGTGATTACCTGCACAAGATTGTAGAAGGCTGGGCCTGTCAACATCCTGTCCTGGAGCGGGAGGAAGGGGCTCACAAGGCCCCACCTTCCCCGTGTATTTATAGGCAGTTAAGGGCTGTTAAGGGGAGGATCTCAAGAGGATCCACCCATCCCTGATGATCTCCAGGCACTTAATGATCACTGGAGGAGGGTTTGGTCATCTTCATTGACGTAGCCACTCAGAAATGATCCATGCTTCTGTAAATAACACCAATTAGACTTGCAGATTCACAAAAACAGACATGAAAGTAGAAGAAGGAACTACTTAGCAAGAGGAAGGAGATCAGCAGGATTGGTGGGGGAGGTAGAGCAGGTAATAGTATGAATAAGATCTAATGCGTTACATGTGTATGAAAATGTCATGATGAAATCTATTCTATAATTAACTGAAACATTTCAAATTAAAAAAAAAGATTTTCCATCACCAAGTGACAAGCTGAATAACCTTCAGAGACCTATCTAGAGGGACATTTTCTTTAACTGCCAGTTTGTGTCACAATAGCTGAGCCAATTATTTGAAGAGTTGATCCTGGGTTTAAGAGGCAAATTAAATATAACACATAATCTTAGAATGAGGCTGTACCAACCACAGTTGTGTTCCCAATTTCCATCTCAAGCATGCAGTGAGACTTGATATTCTGAGTCCTTATGCCACAGTGTCATCTGCAATCTGCCCCTGGGGATGGGTACCAACAGGCACTTCCCCTCTGTCAGATGTTCAGGATGTCCTACTCCCTTGACTGGGCCCCAAAGAGCAGTCACTGCAGGTTATCTGGTCTAGCCTAGGACAAACCCTGCCTAGGGCAGGACAAATGAGGCCACACAGTAGGTGGGCAGCAGCCTGTGTGCTTGTACTTGGATTGGATCTGAACAGGGCAAATGAACAGAATGCCCGTTTTACTTCTAGAAATCATCGTCTTGCTGACTTCATGCTGCTAGGAGTCCCCAGCAGTCTTGTGCTACTCAAGATGCCCAAACCATCTGCCTACAATTTCCTGGCATAATTATTGAGACAAAAAAATTGCTAAGTGTAGGAGATATGGCATATCAGAAAAAAGTGACAAACCTCCCCACCTGGCCTCCCCACCTGACCTCACAACCTGAGTTTGATCCCTGGAACCTACCTAAGGGCAGAAAGAGATAACTGACTCCACAAAGCTGTCCTCTGACCTGGACCATGACATGTACATAGCATGTGATGGCCTCCCTCCCATCATACACACACACACACACACACACACACACACACACACACACACACACACACAATAGTAAACAAGTTAATAAGTAAATGATTTTAAAAGTTGCTTAAATTTTCCCCAGAAACTTAAAGGTGATCCCTATAGTTATGATAATAACAATTCTCTCCTTAATGTGGGGAACTGGGGTTTGTTTTTTAAAGTTAGGGAATATTTTTTTATGTCATCATATCCTATTCTTCATTTTTCAGAGGAAATGACACACATCATCCAGGCATCTGTTTGCTTTTTACATTGTAACAAATGAATGAATTGATACTAATTCACTGGTTCTCAGCCTCCCTAATGCTGTAACCCTCTGATACAGTTCCTCATGTTGTATGACTCCCCACTATAAAATTATTTCATTGCTACTTCATAACTGTAATTTTGCTACTGTTGGTCATTCAACCCCAGAGGGGTCATGACCCACAGGCTGAGAAACACTGTACTAATAGTTTACAGTGTTCTACATTAATCTTAAGACCTTATGCTTTGTGCCTCCCTCAGTCCTAAGGCTCACTCTGTGTGGTGATAAACAGTATTGGGATTTGCATTTTTTTGGGTGAGAAATTTGTATTCTAAAGGCCTAAATGATTTGTCCTTGGACTCACCCCTTAGTAGTCAGGACTCAAGTGTTAGTCCTTAGTCTGTAGTTAGCTCCTGTCAGCTGTGGTCCAAAAATATTAGGCAGAAAATTCCAGATATAAGCAGTAGGCAAGATTTAAATTGTGTGTTGTTCTTAGTGGCATGACGAAATCTCTCCCTGTCCTGCTTTGCTCTGTGGTGGACCCAAATCCCTTTTGTTCAGTGTTTCCACACTGTATATGCTAGCTACCTGTTAGTTATTGATGTGGTATCACAGCATCTATGTTCAAGTTACCCTCATTTTACTTAGCAGTGGCATAAATGTACAAGGATAGTGAGGCTGCCTGGAAGAAACTGTAAAGTATGTTTTTGAGTGAAAAGGATAGCAAGATATTTAGGGACTAACAGAAGATACATTTAAGTAACTTTTATCCCAGTCTTCTGTTAGAGTAGCTGTGTTTTATTATTAGATGTTGTTATCCATCTTTTGTTTTGCCTACTTATAAATTAAACCTTATTATAGGTATGTATGTATGTATATACATATGCATGAATGTATAGGATAAACATGGCAGACATAGAGTTTGGTACTATCTGTGATTTGAAGCATCCACTGAGGTTCTGGAACATACTTCCTATGATGAGAGGACACTAGTGTATACCAAATCACTACCTCTAATACCCTTTCTCTTAGCCTCAGTGTGAATTGACTCTTTGGGGCGATCTGACTAACTGGCTACCTACTTTCCCAGCCTGTATAGTAGTTGGGTGTGGTCATGTGACTGAGTTCTGGCTAATAAGATGTGAGTAAAAGGTATGAGCCCCATAGGGAGGGCTGACTCAATATAATCTCTCCTTGGGGTGCTTCTATTTTTTGTCTGGCTTTGTCAGCAGAATGAATGAAGAGGACAGAGTCACCAGAGGACATTGAGTGATCCTGTGGGCAGCTGTTTGCCAACCAGAGCACATTTCTGTTGTATTAACACTGATTCTGTGTATTCTGCTGCAGATCTAAAATTCCTCTAATCTGAGTGCGGTAGTGTACACTTGTAATCTTAGCACTTTGAGGCAAAGGTAAGTGGATCTCTGTGAGTTCAAGATCAGCTTGATCTACAAATCAAGTTACAGGTCAACCAGGGATACACAATGAAAAAAAAGTTGTTCCAAATAATAAAAATTGACTGTGCATAGTAAAAAGTTATTACTAATAATTTATTCCTCATGTCACAGTTGCTACTCTGTTCTAAACTGCATGCCTTCTCTCAATCTGTTGGGTGGCTGTCACTAGAAAATTCTTTTCTATCTTACATATCCTGTTTCCATTTTTCAAAGGGAATTAACATGACATAAAAATAATCGGATTGCACAATAATCATTCACTGGAAACCCATCTGGCATGGCAATGAGCTCATACCCTTGAGAATGAAGGAAATTTCCATCTGAGGCTGGATGGTAGCTTCCAAAATTGTCCAGCTGGCTTCCTAAAAGTAAAGCAGTGGGTTAGGACAGTGCTTAGGGGAGTGGCCAGTGTCAAATAGTCCAGTCAATATCAGCACAGACAATTAAAACACAGCATACCCCACCAGGCTTAGATGCTTGTCTTTCAGCCTGTCATAGCGGCTTTGGGTTGGCATGTAATGTCATTCTTGTCTATCTGCCTCTCCCGTCTAGTTAATTCCCACCTATTCTGAAGACCTCTGCTCCCTATTATACCCTTCTCTCAGGCTGCCAGGCTCTTTGTCCTCAAAGTGCTGGCCTCCAATGTTACTTTTACATGCATCTACAAGATGATACTGTTGAATGGTTAGTGACTGTCCCATCTCCACTGAATGTAAACTCTACAAGAACATGCAATCATATTTGTTCACCATCCTATCTCCAGAACCTAGCATGATACCTGGTATACGGCAGGTGTTCCTTATTTGTTAGATGAATGAACAAACGCATAATGAATAAATGAATGAGCAAGCAAATGTACCTCCATGAATGGAGAAGCCAAGCAGAGAAAGCTGAATACGCCATACCTGGGTTCAGTGTAGAAACCAGAAATTGAACGTAGGATACTTGACTTCACCTGGCTGCTAGACATCTTCCAAATTACTTTATTGAAAGAATACTCCAAATAAATGAGAGCTTGTATAGCTAATGGAGGCCCTTGAATAGATATCTATAAGACAATTGCTGGGCTCCTTCCATACAGGAGACTAACCACCTTAGAAGCATCCACTGTGTAGAGGTAGTCAGAAGTTGACCAAAAATTAAGATGCTGAGTTGGTTTCCAAAGACTTTGGCAGTAGATATTGACTGTTGGAGAGACAGGCCCCCAAATGAGGAGTGGCTGATACCATGACTGGAAGCTAATTTTAAATCGCCAAAGGAAGTGTAATTTTCTCCTGAGAACAAAGAAACGTACATTCAAAGGAATGAAGACACTCTCCTGTTACATTAAGAAATACACTTATGCACACAGTAAAGATAAAGCAATTGCTGTGTTTGCAGCTGACATGAAGGAAGATCAATTTAAAATCCAAGAATGACAGTTTTGCTTTTAGTCCCTATGCGGTCACGACTCCATATTGACATTGTAAAATATGTTTCAAGAGAGAAGACCTGGGTGTGTGAGGTTCAAGTACACTGACAGCACCAACAGCTCCCAGCAGTCTTAAGGCGTGGCTGAAAAGGAACAACAAATGAATGCGCAGATTTGACCAAGAGCTCGAATCAACTTGCTGATAGGTTTCCCTTGGTGCAAGCCTTTCGTCCCCTCCCTTCATGCACAGCACATGTTGTAGATCAGTGGCGAGAAGGGTAGGTTCAAGCCAAATGTAGGCATTAAATAGCACAAAAGACATCGCCCTTTGAAGGCCGACATGGCCATAACAGAATGATGAAAGGGAGCAGCAGAAACAGCAAATTGGGAATCAAAGCTGAAGTTTGCACATGTGGAAACATTCGGTTGAATCACAGTCTACCCCCTCGGTCCAGATTGCTTGTGTTAGTTATTTCAGAAGATTCATATGAGGACTGAAATCTCGTCACACTGGAGAGAAATCGTCTGTCATTCCGAGAAGGGACAACATCAGAACTAATCATGCAGTCATTCAGCCTGAATTTACAAACTTGAGTTTCTAGGAACTCTATGCTCCAGAAACACGTTTCCTATTCCAAAAACACAAAGCTGGTCTCTGTGACAACAAACCCCAACTCAGGTGGCTAAGACAAGTTCATGTCTTAGCTGGTTTTCCTTAAAATATGTGGGACTACAGAGTTATAGGTAATTGTCAGCCTGGCTATGTGGTCCAGAAAGAGCCAGTGTTAGCTTTGGGTAAAAGTGACCATCCAGATTAAAAAAAAAAAAAAAAAAGACAAAGGACTCTCCCAAATTCCCAACAGTGGGGTGGTTACTAGAGCTACTGGTTCAAAGTTCCTTCTAGAAGTACAACCTTCATATACCACAGTGTGCCTTTAAATCACACTTCCATATGGGGAGATATGCCCTGTGACTGCTGATGCCTATGTCCTAAGACTAAGGAGACAAGAGGACCAGGCATGTAGCCTCTTGGGTGTGTTTTCAGCAGGCACTAGAAAAAAAAAAGCATCAATGTTTCTAACCCTTATGAAGGGAGCAGTTTCTACAAATAGAGGGTTAGGGGAGAAATAACCCAACCCAATGGCATGCAACTAAAGAACAGTCCCCAGTAATCTAAAGCAGATGTACATATGCCATACATGTGTGTTCCATGTCTTTGAGGCCAGAAACAATTTATGGTGGGCCAATAATTCAGACTGTTCATCTCATTTATTTTGTTTTTCTTACAGTTTGAACTAAGAGAGAGAGAGAGAGAGAGAGAGAGAGAGAGAGAGAGAGAGAGAGAGAGAGAGAAGAGAGAGATGTAGAGGGGGCAGAGGAAAATCCACCTGGAAGCTTACATTTTACGAATTCTCATTACTTGGCATCTCTAGCCATGTGCTCATGAAGTCATTATTTCAAGAGTGAAATATTTTAATTGTCATTGGTCATGACTAATTTCCCTTTCTATTTTGACTCTACTCTGACTTCCCTCTCTGAGATGTCCTCCCTGGATCAAGCAGCTATGGAATGTCCATGGGTATTTTTGGAATGCGATGAGGAAGCTGAAGGAAGACACATTTGGTTTGGGGTAAGAAAGCTGGATGCCTGAGGTCCACAGGCAATTTCTATGTCCACCCAAGACACTGAGAACTGAATCAGCAGAGGAATGGCTGCTAGCGACTGTGCTGGGTCCCCAGTGCCCAGTCTCTGGGATACCCATGGAAGGGCACAGTTCTTCCAACTTACTGCCCTGGCTGTGAAGATATGTGGCTAGCAGAAGGGAAATACTGTTTCAAATGCTGAGAGCCAGAAGCCAGTCTGTAGAGTTTTGTAAAATTACAGAGAGTTCAGTACTCACAACCCCCAGCCCAATTTCTCCCACCAGAACTCTCCATAACAGACAATACCTGCAATTAGAAAGCATCATTGAACTTTTTTTAAACCAAAGGCAATAGAATCTAATTGGTTTTTCCCACAAAGCCTGTGTCTAAGGGGGGAAAACCTCTAATACTTGATTCTAAACATCAAGTATCTTCTGCCATAGGCTAGTTATAAAAGAAATTTAGAAGGAGATTCTCAAATTCTATAATTTCAAAATGTGCACAGCTTTCCAGTGAGAAGCCTTGAGTCTGAAAGACACTTGCCTAAACACACAGGAATGAAAGGACAAACATTGATGTGCCTTGCTGAAGGAAGAACCGACTTATCCTTCTCTTCCCTTGGTGGAATACATTACCAAATCACAGTCTGCTGAAAAGAGATCAGAGAGCGGACAGGTAAAATATGTGCACATGAAAGTGTAGGGCTGGAGAGATGGCTCAGGGGTTAAGAGCACTGGCTGGTCTTGCAGAGGACCTGGGTTCAGTTTCCAACAACAGTATGCCAGTTCACAGCCATCAGTGACTCCAGTTCCAGGGGACCTGACACCTTCTTCTGGCCTCTGTTTGTATGATTTTAATTATTTCTCTGATTGTTTACATAGATATAAGCATCTAATTTTATATTTATTTTAAAAAATTACAATTTTAATAACATGTTTACGAGGTACAGTGTAATTCCCTATACAATGTCTACGGAACAAATCAAGGACATTTAAGGTAACCCCCTGCTATGGTGCTGCTGTAACTATTTGGGTTTTGTAAGCATCTTCTTGCCACCTGACGGGTGTGTGTGTGTGTGTGTGTGTGTGTGTGTGTGTGTGTGTGTGGCGCCTCAGCCCTGGCTGTCTGGATTGACTGTACAACAGAAACTCCTGGAGAGTCTTTCAAACATCTCAACACCTAGGCCCCCACCCATTAAACCAGAACCCCGGGGAGTCAGGTCTAGGTACAGGTAGGATTTGTGTGTGTTTGTGTGTGCACAAATGTTTGCGCATGTGCTTATGGAGTTTGGAGGACAATCTCACATAGCATTCCTCAGATACTGTCTATCCTTTTCTTGAGACAGGCCCTCACTGGTCTGGAGCTTGCCCAGTATGTTAGGCTAGCAAGTCCTTGTCCATCTGACCCTGCCTCCTCAGCAGGGTGATCATAAGTAGCGCCACCACACGCCATTTTGATTTTTGTGTGGGTTCTCAAGCTCAGACTCAGGTGCTTGGTGTGTAGACACTTTATTGAGCTCTCCTCCTAGCCTGCATGAGTGCTTTAGAGACAGGCTGGTGAATCTAGAATTCATCATGTTAGCTAGGGAGACACTAAAAACCATGGAAATGTTACTTACGCAAAACACATCAAAATGGCCCATGAATTACAACTCATGATGAATTTTCCCAAGGTAAATAACACTACCAACACAGTATATTAAAAATCAACAACACTTCACTTTGGTGTATTCTTCATTATTTGTAACACACTTTATATATACATAAATACATACATACACAGAAACACACACACACACATACACACACACACATTACTTTATTTCATCATTGTAACGCTATGAAACTATCATTGTAACGCTATGAAACTATTACCCTGGTTCTGTAACAGAGAAAACAAAGACCAGGAGAGATAAAAAGAGTATTTTTGGCAGTGTTTTCCTTGAGTAAGGCAGTGTTTTCCTTGAGTAAAGTTAGTAATTCTCTGAATGTCTCTCAATGCTGCTTTTTGATGAAATGAAATTACCATGTTCTTGGTAATTTCCCACAAGGCTTTGAGTCTTGAAGATGATCAGTATACATTTTCAGGGTCTCATTAAGTCAGCTCTGCTGGCCAGTGGACATGAAGGTCTCGGGGCAGGTAGGAGTTGCCAGGACTTGACAAGTCTTGTCTAGAAGGCATTTGGACCACCCGGGGTCCAGGGCGGGCTTTAAGTTTTTGGCTTCCCTTCCTTCTTTCAGCCCCTCAGCTTGGCTCTGGAGTGCACTAACCAGGCCCTTGTTATCCTAGCCTGGGGTTGGTGAACTAGTCTAGACTTGCCACCCCAACCTTCCTCCTGGCAACGATTTTTTTCAGACCCACTCATGGGAATCACCTTCAGGCTGTAAACATGGCTGTGTGGGTCAGAAACAACTATTCTTGAGTCAACCAGCTCAGTTTGGACAGGGAGGGGCCAGGGACAAATGAGAAAGCTAACCCTCCAGTCCCAGGAGCCCACAGGCCCACGTACATAACTGCTGCTCAGCAAATGTCTGCTGGATTGAATTGGACTGGATTGAATTGTGGTTGCACAGGAATGTTTTCCTGGGACTGGTGGCTAATAAGTCAATATTCTCTTCAATATTCTTCAGCTGTTAATGGAAGTCCTGAAAAAGCCTCTTGGGAGGGAGGGGCTTGGCTACCTTGCTCCCTTGATTTTGAAGTTTAATTTTGTCTTTATTTTTAGTTGTGTTTCTGTATGCAAGAGTACATGTGTGTGCATACACATGTGGATGCCAGAAATCAAAATCAGGTTGTTCCTCAAGACCCACTCACCTTGGTATTTGAGACAGAGACTCTTCCTAGGACCTATAACTCCCTGAGTAGCCGAGATCGGCTTGCCCGCCTGTCTCCCCAGCACTGAGGTTAAAATCCTATGCTACTCCAATAGGCTTTTTAGGTGGGTTCTTGGAACTGAACTCAGGTCCTCACACTTCACCAGATGAGTTACCTCCCCAGCCCTTTGAAGTTCAATTTTATATAACCTGATAAGAAAGAAGAGCAGACAGAAGGGTGAAAGAAGATGGGGGAAGGACCAGGAGCCAGGTCCCCAAACTGTAATCACAGCAATGTCTGCAGAGGCAGAGTTATCTAGACCAAGCCATCACTCCAAATACCAGGCTGGGGGAGGGGAGACACTGGACTGGAAAGTAACATTTCAGAAAAGCTTCAATGGGATAAACTGGTCGTGCTCATTCTTCCTCTTGACTCTCCCAGAAAGTTCTGTTTTTGTGCTGCCCAACCCCCCAGATGTCTTTCAGATTCATAACTTGTCACTGGAAATACTAAGTTTTTTTTTTTTTCTGATGGTTGTTAATTTTGGGGGGATTTCCCTCAAATTTATTTCATATGTGATTTATTAGTGCTGTTTCTAGTAACACTGTAGGCATGTCCCTCTCAAGGACAAGAATTCTAGAGAATGCTCATCACCAGAAACCGTCTGCCTATAAGCAGAGAGGGGACCAGGATGGCGGAAGCAGGATACATATGAAAGCCACCCAGCACTTGGGGCCTGGCTTCCAAGGAACGGTCCCTTGATGCAAGCTCCCTCAGACATTGTATATGGGGCGAGGAGCACGGAGCCCTGAGCTGTTTAAACATCATGGTTCATTAGAGGATTATACACCGCCAAATCACACCTAGAAAATACAAATCCAGCTGTGTCTGCCTCGTGCCAAACAGTGTGGTGAGCCAGTGAACAAGGAGAGAGGGCCAAGCCTGCTTGAGTTGACTTAATGAAATAAACTGGGTTACAAAACACTGTCGGCCGGCCAGCCGAAGAGAAGCCAGTGATTGCCCTTTGAAGAGGCAGCCAGAGGAACTGCACTCCTTTGTGTGCACTTTTGTCTCCCTCCCCCAGCTCCAGCAGGTTGGTCCCTTTCAGGGTGGGCTGGAGATCTCAGAGAGGACTGACACCTCTTTGGCAAGCAGGACTGTGGATTAATGCCACCAATCTGGACTGTTGGTGGCCAGGGGAAACAGATACTCTCATCTTCCTCTTGGAAGTGTTCTGCATTTCCAGACAACTGTCTGTGAAGTATCACCCCCTTGTGCACAGTGTCCTCTGTGGGCTAGGGGTGTTGCTCCATGATAGAATGCTTGCCTAGCCTGTGTGAGACCCTGAGTTCCATCCCCATTGTTGCAAAAAAGGAAATCAAAGGGCTGAGGAGATTGCTCAGTGAGTAAGGGGGCTGGCTGAGACCTGAGTTTGATCCTCAGAAACTAGGTAAAAAGCTAGGTATTGTAGCATGCTTGTGACCCCAAGTCTGGGGAGGTAAAGGCAGATTCCTGGGGCTCCCTGGCCACACAGCCCAGGTGAATCTGTGAGCCTCAGGCCAGTGAGAGAACCTCTTTTGAAATGCAAGTAGAAAAACTCTTGAGGAGGGACACCCAAGGCTGTCCTCTGGCCTCCACACTCACAGCATCTACATACACAAGAGCACCCAAACAGGTAAGTGTCCCATCCACCAGATAAAAATACACCAAACCAAGACCCAATAGCAAAGTGCTTTCTTTCTTTCGGGTTTAGATGAGGTCTGTGTCCAAGTGTCTGATTCCAGAGACGCCAGTGTTAGCCAACAAAAGGAGAAGTAGCTGAGGAAGGACCCAGTGTTCCTCCTTGATGCTCTTGCCTCCACGTCTTCTGCCACTTACAGCCACATCCTGTCCCTTACCCAAGCCTGTCACCACACCTAACTTGTACACACACACTCAAAAAACATCAGACCTTGCTTTGGGATCTGGAACTCACACAAAGCACATTCGTAGTCTCTGCAGTCAGAGATACTGAAGTTTAAGTCACTGGCCTCTGTCATTTGCTTGATAGATGATTTTAACAACTTGCATTCTTCAATAACCCCATCTTTCAACCGGTGACATGTACCTCTTTCACAGGGTCACCTTGCACACTGAGCTTAAAGCATCTCACATGGGTCCAGGCACCTTGGAAAGGATGTTCTGTTGAGGTTACCCAGACCCTAGCTGATTACCCAGTCCCAAGCATAGATGTTGATCATTCACGACCCTCCTCTATTACTCCCCACCACCACCTCACACAGCACAGCAAAGAAGGGTGAGGTTTGGTCCTACCTGATAGACAGTCCTGGGGATGCACCATGGTTTTAACATCAGCTGCAGAAGCTGCAGGTTTCCTTCTCGGCAAGTCCTTAGTACCCAGCAAGCAAAGTTCCAGCTACATGGGGCCTCCTCAGAGCCCAACAGCCCTGCAGCCATGTCAGCTCCAGGTCCCGCCCTGGCCCCTCTGTTCCCAGGCCTACATACAGAGCTGTGTTCTTTTAGTAATGCAAAGTCCTAATGTCACTGAGATTTAATCAGACAAGGCAAAAAATGCAGTCAAAATAATTCCGCTTCCTCTCTCTCGCCCTCTCCTCCTTCCCCTACCTACCCTCTCCAGTACCCTCACTAATCTTGAGAGACTGTTTTCCCTCAAGGATTAGCACAAGGCTCCCTGTCTCTGGGGACCCTGCAGGCACCAGGGAAGAATAAACCCTGGCCTGCAGATAATCACACATCCTTGCCTCTCCTTCCACAGTCCTCCACACTGGTGCTGGCTCTTTTGGCAGGTCCAGATGAAATTGAGAGAAGGGCTCAAGGCAGAGACATTCCAGGGTGAGAAAGCGGAGGGAAGTGACTCCAGCCTCCCCTGCCAGCATTCCCATGGCATTCCATCTATTTTTCTTAACTTTAAAACTTGGAGAACCTAAGAGTTTCTGCATGGTGAAGCCAAAAGTTCAATCAACACTGGAGCTATTTTTCTGGGCTACTTTTAAGGCACCAGGCATTTTCCTTGGAATCATGCTAAATTTAGGTTAGGGTAAGAAGCCAGGAAGCTTATCTGATGGATTTAATAGCTACATCCACGACTATGGAAGAAAATGGAGAAAGAAGGTCAAGGCAACTTGTACCATTTTTCTCCCTTACGATCTATAAAAGTGCTGGCTGTTTTATGGATAAATGATGCATAGAATGATGCAAAGGAAAGACAACCAATTAAATGTGTTGCAACTATTTGTGAACTTAATTGCCTTTTGATTGGCTATTTTTGTAGCTTTTTTTTTTTTTGGATAGGTGTTGCTGTTAGCTCAGGCTGGCCTAAAACTTACTATATGTTTCAGGCTACCCTTGACTTTGTGATCCTTATGCCTCTACCTCCTGAGTGCTGTTATCACAAGTATGCATCACCATATCAGAAATATGCCTGTTTTTTAATTCAAGAGAGTCTATACCAAAAGGTGAGATTCCAAGACTGAAAGGGACAGTAAGGGACATGGAGTATAGTTATGATATAATCTGTATGATTAAGAGATGGGTCAAAGTCAGGTAGTGGTGGCATACAACTTTAATTCCAGCACTTGGGAGGCCAGAGACAGGTGGATATCTGTGAGTTTCAGGCCAACCTGGTCTACACAGTGAGTCTAGGACAGGACAACCAGGGCTGTTACACAGAGAAACCCTGTCTCGAAAAACCCAACCCTCCCAAAACAAACACAAACAAAAAAACCCATCAAACAAACAAACAAACACCTTGGTTAATACTAAGGCATAGTTTTCTCCGGCACATCTTATACATTATTATTTATTTCCTCAACTCTTACCTTTATTATCACCTTCTAACCTACTGGAGTATCCTGGAGTTAGATAAGGTTGGAGTTGGCCCTACCATTTCCTGTAGGAATCAGGATAAACTGAATGTCTTCATGGAATAATTCAACTGCAGAATGGAAACACTGTGTGCCTCTTTGGGCTGTTTGAAGAATTAAATGAGGTGATAGGTTTACCACCAATAACACAGGGCATGGGGGTGGGTAGGTGGGTTCAGTACTCACTATGCTCTGGTAACTCAGGGAATTTTTTTTTTTTTTACTGACGAACTCTTGAGATTATTTCCAAATTTGTGATTCTCAAGTCATGTTTGCTTAATCTCTTTTCCCCTCCTGTTATGATCCATGCATCAGTTTAATTAGTACAAGAAGATTGCTTTCATTTATACTACTTTTTGGTGAGTTTTAGCATCTCTCCATGAACGATGGCTCTCAGGTAAGGTGTCATGTTTGATTTTATCCTACATACAATTCATTCATCTGCCATTTTTGTAATGAAAGATGGGGTGTGCTAGAGAAGCATGTTTTCTATACTCATCAGGAGACATTATTTTACTTAAATGGGGAACGAAGAGAAAAGGGAAGGAGGAAGAGAAGGAATTCAAGAAGGAAGGGCAGAGAGAAGGAAGGATGGGGGTAGGAGAAAGGAATGAGTTGAAGACACAGTAGGCAGAAAGTGTCTCTCTAAAGTGTATTAGCTAACTGCTCCGGCATTTCCCAGAGAAAACAAGTACTCACTATCTGATGGCTACTTCTGCATGTGCGCCCTAATATTCCCTACCCTCTGGGGGATTTGGCCATGAACCAGGTTCTTATCCCAAGCATATAATTATGGAAGAGACAGGGAAGTTCCAAAGATACTGTTTTATTCTATCACTAAATAATTGCCTTTAAAAGTAAAAGAACAAAACCACACAAGAAAACTTAAATATATATTTAGCATACGGTCTGGGAATTTTTTAGAATATAAAGGTGCCATAATATTTTTTAAATGCCTGATCATAAACATGAATTTCTGAGAAAATCAAGATGGACTCAGATGGTCCTGAAGATTTTAGCCCTGTGAGGACTAGTGGGCATCCCGAGGCTTGCTCCTGTTCACAGTGGCTTGTCTCTGAGCTCGCAGAAGCTCAGGGTGATGGGCTGTTGTGGCTAATGCTGGTAGGTCTTGCTGGATTTCCTACCCAGGCTTTTGGATTGTCTCCCTGAGTCTGTCTCAGTCTTCAGGTTGGAAAAACAAAATATCAGAAGGAAGCTTCCTGTCTTCCCTCCGACTGATGTGCAAGCCAACACTACAGCTGTCGCCAACCATGATGCCTGTGCAGCCCCTTTTATTGGAGGTTCTAGGGGTGAAACCTGGGGTCTGAGCATGCTGGACAAGTAGTCTATCACTGAGCTACATCCCCAGCCCTGCCTGCTCTGCACTTTTAAGAGACATTGAATCCTCAGAGTAGTTTATTCTTAATTTGTGTGTCTGTCTTTGTGCTTATGTGTGTATTTACATCTGTGTGTATATAGGCATGTATGTCTTTTCTCTCTCTCTGCATACACGTATTTACACGAGTATATACCAGTGAATGTAAATGCATGTACATCTTGGTTTTTTCTCTCTCTCTGTGTTTCTCTGTGTGTATGTAGATACCCATCTTACAGAGGAGGAAGTCACAGAGCAGAGGGACAGAATGGTGATGGGCCAGGAGCAAGACACCAGGATTTGTGACTTGGATTTACCTCCCGGCCCCTAACTCCTTTGAATTCCCCAGGCGCTTGCATAGCTGATGCAGAGATTTAGAAGCAATGGAGTGGGCCAGAACAGCAGGTGTTAGGTTCCTGAAGGATGAGGAACAGCATAGAGACACCAGGTGGAGCCATTCACAGACCATCACTGGGTCACCTTTCCTCCATGGGGGCTTTTTGGCTAATAAAGAGAGCCAAAATATGGAAGGCATTGACCTCCTGGGCTAGGTGCCAAGTAATGGCTTATTGTACACCGTGGGGAACAGAATAAGGAAGAGATGAATATTGGTCCTCGGGTTCTAATTTGGAGAAGACTCCATGGCTGGAGATCCTAAATCCATGGCCTCCTGATGCAAGGAGAAACGCTGAAGCTCCCACCTTGGGCCAGAGCAGAGGGGCACCTAGATGGTACACAGGGTGGCTGCTGGCCCTGAATATGCCACAACCCAGACCCTCGGTACGTCTGCCAGCCCGCTAGCCTGCCACTCCATCTTCTCTCTTTTTGTTGTATAGAGTGTGGTGTGTAGGTGTGCACATTCATACGAGGGAGTGCCTGTGTGTGCACATCTGTTCAAATGTGTGCAGAAGCCAGCAGTTGCTGTTGGGTATCTTTCCTGACCATTTGCCACCTCACAGACTGAGACAGGGTCTCCCACTTGAATGGAGAGCTCACCAATCTAGCTAGTCTACCTAGGCAGTCTGGCTTGGGGACCCCCCCTGTTTCTGCCCTCTGAGTTGTGGGATGATCGACAGGCCTCCATATTCACCTGACATTTAATGAGTACCAGGGATTCGAACTCAGCTCCTCACAGCGGCACACAAATGGGTCCCTCACTCTAGCTCCTCTTGCACCTCCCAGCACTTCTCAGCACTCCCTCTGTCCCTCTGCTGCTTCTGTTAACACAGCTTTTCTGTTAACATCAGCTTTAAAAAATTTAAAACTAATTAAATGCCTTTTCCTGATGCTGGGGATGTTTGAAGATGCCATTGCTGCTTTAAAAAAAAAAATCTCAGAAAAAAATAAGTTGAAAGTCACGTGGAGGGTAATTAGGAATAAAACTTGCAGATACATAAATATACAGGAAACAGCACAGACATGGAGAAGTGTATTTATAGCAACCAAAGAAACATATTCCCCAAATGCAATCTAATAGAACCCATCTAAGTCATTTAGTGATGATGCCTGCCACCTTATCAGAGAAAATGTCAGCCCACAGATTGACTGGAGAACTCCTCGATGTCCAGAGAGTCCCCAGGAGGCACAAATGGCAACGTTTCAAAGATGGGCCGCGTGTGCGGTTATCTTTTCAGTGATAAGACCTGGAGGTAAAGGGTGGGTTGGACATCAAAGCCCACCCCAGCTGCAGCTCAATATCTAGAGACTTTCATCAGGAATTCAAGTATATGTCAGATACATTCTCTTAGGACCGAAAGGGACCACTGCTCTCTGTCTTCCGAACAGAGGCTGAGGCAGTGAGAGGAAAAGAGTGACTCCACACAAGACTGCAGAAATGCCATCCACAAAATCTCCAGAAAGCTGGTGTTCTAGAAAGTAGTTCCTTTTGGGGTTTGTGTGCATTTAACAGATACATTGTATCTGTGTGTCACTTAGGCGTCACGGCTCTGAGCTACAGATCCGAGCTACAGATCCTCACTTCATTCTGCATTCTCTTTCTGCCTCCTGACAAAGGACTCAGATGGACATTTCAATTTATTTATTCTTGTGTGTTCTCGTATGTGCGTTTGCGTTGTGTGTCCGCATGTGTGTGGAGGCCAGAGGGCAATCTGATATGTTGTTTCTCAGTATGCCATCAAACCTTTTCCTGAGACAGGGTCTTCAATGGCCCGGAAGCAGCTCATTTGACTGGGTTGGCTGCTCAGCGGCCCTAGGGATCCTTTTGCCTCCACATGTCCCATGCTGGGATTACATGCGTGTATCACCACACCTGGCTTTTGACATGGGTTCTGGGGATCAAACTTAGGCCCACAGGCTACAGGGCATCTACCAGACACTGAGGTAAAAATTAATGCACAGCTCCTTTTGTATGTCCATCAATATTTTTGCTACAAACTCTCTAAAAACGATAAAATACTGGATAGGACAAGGTTAGAAGCTCCTCCCTCCCCTCTCTCTCTCCCTTCCTTCCTTCTTTCCCTGTTGAAGGTTGAGCCCAGGGCAGGTCTTAGTACATACTGGGCAAGTGCTCTACACTGAATTACATCCCCAGCCTTGCTTTGTATTAAAAATGAAGGTGGCCTATAACTATTTGATAATGTTCTACACACACACACACACACACACACACACACACACACACACACACACACTTTTGTTGAGCTGTAATTCATATACCAAGACAATTAACCCATTAAAAATGTGCCAATTGCAGGGCATGATGGCGCATGCCTTTAATCCCAGCACTAGGGATGGGATGCAGTGGCAGGCGGATCCCTGAGTTGGAGACCAGCCTGGGCTACAGAGCAAGTTCCAGGACAGTCAAGGCTACACAGAGAAACCCTGTCTTGAAAAATACAAAACAGAAGTGTTACTCAGTGGTTCTCAGTATACACACAGGATCTGTACATACAGCACCATAACAGGATTTTAGGACGCTTGCATCTCTCGTGCTCCCTAATCCCCACACCCATTCATTGTCACATTCACCCTTTCTCTTCTTTCTCTTCCTATGTCACTGGCAACTAGTGAGATACTTTCTGTTTCTATAGGGTCACCCACTCTATACATCTATTGATCTATTAATCTATTAATCTATTCATCTAATATTTGTGCCTGCCTTGATTTACTCGGTGTGATGGTTTTCCTGGTTCACCTGTGTTGTAGCACTTACCAATTCTTTTTTTTTTTTTTAAAGATTTATTTTTATTTTGTTTTTTATTTTTGTGTGTATGCATGCATGTGTGTGTGTGTGTGTGTGTGTGTGTATGAACATCCTTGGGGCCAGAGGAAGTTGTCAGCTAACTCAGCCAGCATTCCAGGGGCTTATGAGGACCAAGGTGAGTCCTTTGTAAGAGCAGCAAGTACTTTCTTTTTTGAGAGAGGATTTCATGGTGCAACCCTGGTTGGCCTGAATCTGAATATGTAGATGGACCAGGTTGGCCTCGAACTCATAAAAATCCATCTGTCTCTGTCTCCCTAGTGCTCGACCCAAAGGAGCAAGCCTTCTTAGCTACTGAGCCATCTCTCCTGCCCTACCTAAATTGCTTTTCTTTCTTTGCTAAATGGTGTTCCTTGGGTGATTTCTCCATGTTTACTTGTTTTTCAGATCACGGATTGTTAGGTTGTTCTTGGCTTTTCTGAACCATGCTGCTGTGAGCATCTGTGCATGTGTTTTTGTGCAGGTGCACACTTTTACCTTCCTCTGGGGGGTGTACATACCCAGAAGGGTGTCTACACCTCCACGGGGCATGCAGGAACCCTCTCCTTCCTAGGAACTGCCAGACTGTGCTCCACAGCGTCTGCATCGTGATGTATTCTCACCCGTGCTAGTCTCTCCGCTTCTTCTTCGGTCTTGTGAGTGTTCCTCCCGCTGGATCCAGCCGCCCTAGTACGTGTGAAGTGGTAGCGTTCTGGCTTTCCTAAATAAAGTTCTTGACATGGCTTCTCTCTTTCCTAAGTCAATTTTATGACCGAGGGTTGGTGGAGGCAGGGAGGGCTGCTTTTAGGAAGGGCAGACTGCTCTAGCTCCTGCCTCAGCCTCTGGCAAGATTGGAAGGCAAGGTTAAAACAGGATCCCAGCGCTTCCTGCCTCAGCAGCTCCCCTCCACTCACTTCTGCTTCTGACGGTCTCACTCACACCCACCATCTGAGGACAAAATCCAAACGCTTCTGGAAATTACCATTTGTCACTTTATAAACCTTGTTCCAATTCTTCGGGAAAGGGATATTTAGAAATAGCGCTTGCCTGGTTAAGTGAGTGGGCGAACTACAAAATCCAAACCCAAACAAGCTTTGGGAACCCAGAGGAATCTCAGGCCTGCTCATTAGCACATGTAATCCCGTATATGGGTCTGGAAAATGTCCCAGCTTTGACAAGGACTCACCATGGCGCCATTGTTTCTGATCCTCAGAACCCCAAAGACCCACTTATGTCACTGCTAGGAACTTTTATGTCCTCAGGGTGAGATGTAGGAGAATGATTTTCAAAAATGCTTGTCTATGTCTATACAAATATTTTGGGTCCCTGGGAAAGTATGAGAGATGCAGGAGCTGCCCTCTGGCTTAAGTAATCAGCAGCAGCGAGCCAAGAGCTATCTTTAGAAATATTTCCCCCAAGCTCTCAGAACCATCATAGGAGAGTGATCCTATGGCTGTAAAAATGATGTCATCTACCCATTACCCCCTGTTAGGAAAGCAGACTCTCACATCCATCCCAGGCCTCCACAGAAACAGCCATCAGGGCCCCCTAGATTAAATCAGTGCAGGCCTGGATCAGAAATTAAACGCTTTAATCTCTTCTTGGTTGGTTTCCATGGAACTCGGGGAATAAGGATGGCTTTGGAGTACATTACACTTTCCAAGCATATGTTTACGTAATCACAGCCTTAAATTGAAGCAAAACAAAACAAAGCAAAGCAAACCCCACAGGCCTTGTTTTGCTTAGGGGTTCCAAATGCTCACAGGAGCAATGGTCTCAGGCTTGTCAGTAGTAAAGTTCTAAGGGAGTCTCCTCATCAGTGGCGAGAAGGGGCTGTTTGCTCCAGAAACTGTCGTGACAGCCCAGAACCACTTCCTTTCCACAAAGGAGCACTGAGCTCATGGGAGAGTCACCTAGAGGGTAATCAAACACTCTCCCTCTGAAAAGGAGCCAGAAGAGGCTGACAGATTTGTCTGGATGCTGGGAAGAGGACCAGGGACAGCACAGCGAAGGAAAGTTCTTTTAGTGAGAAGCAGGTAGACGTTCTAAGAGATAGAATTTTAGAAGAGGTAAAAACACTTAGTTCTTATCTATAGTTTCAATTCTTTAGACTTCTTTGCCATACTGGGATAGTCTCTCATTTATAGTAAGCTGTCTAGGAAGGTGTTTTTTTGGTTTTAAATAAGATAGTTTTCTAGTAGTCTCTGTTGTCTTTAAACCTTCTAACAGTGAAGTTTTCTATACCTAGTACCTTGAACTTAACAGGAATGTAATTATCATCAGATGATTGTGTGTGTGTGTGTGTGTGTCTGTGTGTGTGTGTGTGTGTGTGTGTGTGTGTGTGTGTGTGTTGCATGGAACCAAGGGCTTTGAGTGTGTTAGGCAATGTATTGTGCTCTACCACTAAGATACATCCCCAGTCCCAAAATGTGCATTGTGAAGGGATGTCAACCCCAGGCATCACTTCAAAGTGTCATTGAGTGCTGTACTCTAGACTCCTATAAACTCTGAGAAACATCTGGCTCTCCAGGCCTCCATTCTGACATGGCTGTGCCAAGCATCTCCTTTATTCTAGTTTATCACATTTTTTGTTCAACAAGCCCCTCATATCCGTGGGCTCCACATTTGTACACGCAACCAATTGTAGAATCAAAATATTTTTTAAAAATGATATTGGCCTTGAATATGTATTGACTTTCTTTGTCACTTCTCCTTACATCATGTATACAACAGCTATTTTTACAGCATTTGCATTCATTATATAGCATAAGTAATTTAGAGATGATTTTAAAGTACAGAGGAAACTATACATAGGCTCTATGCAAATAGCATTCTGCTACATATGAGGAGCTTAAGCATCTATAGATTTTGGCATTTGCAGGGGTCTAGGAACAAATCCCCCATGGTACAGAGAGAAAACTGTTCTTCATAGGGAAATCTCAGGAATCAGATGGAAATTTATAGATGCTAAATTGCATTGCTAATTATTTTAACATATTTTCCTCTCATTATAGCAATGACAAACAATCACTATAATAAAACAACCCAAGGAGCAACCATGAATTATCTGTACTGAGTTGGTCAATGGGGATTTGGATTATCAATGAATGAAAACTTTGTATAGTACATTCAAGTACGACGGGACCAGAATTCTTTGATATGTACAGACAGAATCAGGTCTGTTATAAGCTGGAGTTATTATGTAGTTGCTGTTTAGACTTCTGCTGAAAAATTCAAGTTGAACTTTCTCATTAAGAATTCTTACAGATTAAAATATTTATTTAGGTTTCTGCCTTTTGGGACCATTTAAATTAGCTGGCTATAGATGATATGATCTGTTTGGAATCCATGGCTAGCTGAGGATGATAACTGTGGGTTGGGAGTTAGTAATAAAGACTGCAAAATGAAGAACCAATTATCTTGGGGCTGAACATCTAGGCAAACTGTAGATATTGAGACAGCGGCACAGACACCATTCATAATTCAAAGGTCAAAGCTAGTGAGTTCAAAGCAGTCAATCAAAGTACCTTGAATAATGAATCCAGAAGAACAGAAATTAGATGAATCAATAGCAAAGATGCATACAGTGGGTCACAGTGGTGCATGCTGACAAGAAATTACTGAAGAGGATGAGACCGGAACACCATAGTTTGGAGCCAGACTGGGATACAGCTTTAGGGCTTGGGAGATAGCTCAGTAAAGTATCTGCCTTGCAAACAGGAAGTCTTGGGTTCGTTCTTTACTGCCCACGTAGGGAAGCCAGATGGAGAGCACATACTGATGATCCTAACGCTGGGGACAGATGGATGGAAACAGCCAGTGAAGAGACCCTGTCTCAAGATTAAAGACGGAGAACACCTGAGGAATACCACCGGAGGTTGTTCTCTTGCCTCCATATGAGCGAACACACACACACACACACACACACACACACACACACGGCATGAAAAAGACAAGTTGGGGGAACACAAGACTTAAAGGAGGGTCAAAAACGAGTCTGACCTTGTTGTTTCTGCCTATACCTGAGGACTTCCCACCCTTTGGATTAGGGTAGGGGTCAAGTTGCTAGTGTGACACCCAGGACCTGCAGGTGGAAGTGGGTAAGTGGTAGATGAGAGGGAAGTAAGGTCATGTCCCCTGCCTCCGCCTTCTGTTGGTTGTCCAGAACTTCCTATTTCTGTGCCTCTCCTATGCCTTGACAATTTCTGACACAGGACATAGGGATCCTATAAGTGACACATTTACTTTACCTAAGGCCTGATACAGCTATGAATTTCCAAGAGACCCTTTCCCTCATTTGGAATAAATAAAGCAAATTCACCTTCCCCCACAGCTGAGGAAGAGACTTACTCTCTGATCGATCTCGAGGTCACTGTATGTCACACGAGTTCCTCCCAACTCAAGGTGTTGCCGAAGTCTCTGTCAGCCGTGGCCAGAGTCAGAGTTTACCTGAAAGCTGTGCTAAAACATGACTCTGAGCCTTCCTGTTTGTGATGCAATAGGTTCCTGCTAGGAATCTCATTTCATTCTCATGTTCATGTGCGTATGCATAGTCGTGTGTGTATGTGTGTGTGTGTTGTAGGCCAGAGGAAAACCTCAGGAGGCGTCCTCCAGGATCTGCCCTCCTCCTCTTCCTCCTCCTCCTCCTCCTCCTCCTCCTCCTCCTCCTCCTCCTCCTCCAGGATCTGCCCTCCCTCCTCCTCTAGAGCTGTTCACCTTGTTTTTTGAGATGGAGTCTCTCACTGGCCTGAAGCTCAGCAAGTAGATAGGCTGGCTGGCCCATGAGCCCTAGGGATCTGCCCGTGACCACCTAACAGGTGATAAGGATTACAGGAGAATACCACCATGCTTAATTGTTTTTAGCTGGGTTCTGGGGACCAAACTCAGGTCTTCATGTGTGCATGACAAATACTTACCAACTGAGCTATTTCCCAGTTCATCCTTTGTTTATTTGTTTGCTTGAGACAGGATCTCATGTAGCCCAGGCTGACCTAAACTCTTTAGCTAAAGATGAACTTGGGTCACATATATACATTACTGTGGCCGGCTTATGCAAAGCTAGTACTGAACCTAGAGCTTCACACACACTAAGCGAGCACTCTATCAACTGAGCAACATCCCGAGCCCTAAACTGGCTTCTTAATGATATAACATTCTGGCCCATAGGCTCCTCAACATTAGGAATGAATCACTCCCTTCTTTGTCCCAGTGGACTCGAGAACTGCAGGCCAGAACACTCAGAGGAGCATTTCAACTGTTTAGACAGGAGTGATTCATCCGTGGGTCATGGACTCATCTATCTCTTGCCTCTCCTCCCTGACCACAAGGAAACCACAGCCTTATACACTCAGTTCTTTATCTCCGAGCACAAAGAACATGAATGTTGCTGATCATGGGACCCAACTTCCTGTCATTAAGTAGGACATCCTACCACTGAACAGAGCAAGATCCTAAGCCAAGTCAAAAGTCTGATGATTTCAGAGTTTGCTTCCCACCTACAATTAACTAGGTCACAGCTGTAAGGGAAGAGGAAGAAAGAATTGCACCCTAAGGCAGGAGGACTTACCCTCATCTGTGGCTGGGAAACAAACCCTTTGTGCCTCCCCTCCCTTTCTCTGCTCTCAGAGCAACAAAAACAAGTCTACTGGAAATGGGATGGAAAATAATATAGAAAGGCTATGGAGATGGCTCAGTGGTTAAGGGTGCTTGCTGTGCAAGCAGGAGGACCCGAGTTCAAATCCCCAGTGTTGTTCACACAGAAGCTGGGATGTGAGTGTCTATAACCTCAGCACTGGAGGATGAAGACCAGGAGTTCTCTGGCCAGCCAGCCTAGCTGAAATGTAGAGTTTCTGTTTCAGATGGAGACCATCTCAAGGGAATATGGTAGAATATCATAGAGCAGGACACCTAATGTCCTTCTTTGAATTCTGCATGCACTTGCTAAGACATACTCCTGCACACACATGTATACATTACACACACACACACACACACACACACACACACACACACACACATACACACACACACACGGTGGGAAGAGGAGCTAATCTGACAGCCTGCTAATGTATAGTCTCAAGCCTATTTATTTAATATTTTCTCAAAATACAGAGGAAATGAAGATAATCTTTGGACATACGGGCATAGTCTGCTTCCAATCCTGCTTCTGCAGGATTAGACAGAATCCAGAAAGATCCATGTTTGCTCTTGAGGGCTCCGGAGTTTTCAGGGCTTTGGATGGTTTAGGTCTGTATGATTTCCTGGCTTGGCACCTGTGAACATCTCCTAGACCTTGACAGGCACTAGGGAAGGAGAGAGCATTGCAAAGGGAAGTATAATCTTAAGTATCCACAGGATCCAAGAAGTAACGCATTTCAGAAAGGACCATCTCTGTGTGCTAAGTTCCTTCCTTTCTCACCTGTGACCACCAACATCATAGATTTCATTCTTCATGAGGTGGGTTACACAGTCACTACTGAACTTGCCTCAAAGTTCAGATAAGTTGACCATGGTAAAGATAATAAATTGATAGATGATAGAGGCGGGGGGGGGGGGGGGGGGGGGGGGAGGGGGTGGATTGCAATAGATAAAGGATAGAGATTTCATAGAGTAGTACCTACCTTCTCTCCATCTCTCGAATAAAGTTAAAAAAGAACAATAATAAGGCTGAGGAGCTAGCTCAGTCAAGCAATGCTTGCTCCGCAAACTGATGATCCAAGTTTGAGTCCCAGAACCCATGTAAAGTAGCCAGGAGTGGTGGACGTCCTTATAATGCTTATAATCCCAGAGCTAGGGAAGCAAAGAGATGGATGTCTGGGATTTGTCGGCCAGTCAGCCTAGCCTAAGTGACAGCTCCCAGGCCTATGACAGTACCCATATCAAAAAGAAAAAAGATGAAAGGGTAGATGGTGCTTGAGATTGACAACCAAGGTTGTCTTCTGGCTTTCATATGTACATGCACACATATGCATGAATATCTGTGTATACACACACTGTGTGTGTGTGTGTGTGCGTGTGTGTGTGTGTGTGTGTGTGTGTGTGTGTGTAAGACGGGGGAGGGGGGAGCGGAGAGAAAACAATAATCTGTGAGTAGGTGCAGACCTGGAGATACTTTAGGGCCTTGACCATGTCAAAGCATTCTCCCTGGTCCCCAGAGTCAGCTGATACTTGGGAACCTGTGAGAAATCTGCATTTGACAAGACTCCGAGTGAGTGACTCCTTTACACATGGAAACACTGTTTGCCATAGCAGCCTAGTGTAATGATTTTCAATAACTTTGCTTCTAGCTATGACAATCTCCCCGACCCCTCAAAAAAAGTATCTTTAGTAGAGACAGATCCTACAAGCATGGAGGCCAGGGGTCTGAGTCTTTCCTGCCCCCTAGTGGCACATCCTACCTCCACCACTTTGTTACAGTGGCCTAGGCTTCTATGGGGGTGTCAGGGACCCCAATACCCAGAGGACAGAGGTCACCACTGTGAGTCCATCGTTCCTTCCTTCCTTCCTTCCTTCCTTCCTTCCTTCCTTCCTTCCTTCCTTCCTTCCTTCCTTCCTTCCTTCCTTTGTATCACACAGGGGCTAGAACACATAGACTCAAGCATGCTAGGCAAGCATTCTATCAGTGACCCACATCCCAGCATCAAAATATAGATTTCCATCCCCAGTACTAAAAAAAATATGTGAACACATGAATATAAATAAACAGAACCAACCAATCAGACATACAAAACAAAGAGTTCAAGCTCAGATTCCAGGAATGGACATGGGGACTGGGTAAGAAAACACGTAGGGATGTGAGGTACTTAATATAGAGAAAATATAAGACAAAGAGAAAAATGGAAGTGGCCCCATAGTATCACAGAGAAGACACAGGACAGCAGTTTCCATTGGAATTTTACTAGACACCACCAGATACATGAAAACATTCCTCGTCATCATAATTCAAACTCTGTATGTGCGTATGTGCTATTGAGACTGAACCCAGGGCCTTGTGCATACCATCCAATGTTCAACTGCTTCCCCCTTTCTGCCTTTTAAATTTGGAGACAGGGTCTCACTAAGTTGCTCAGGCTGGCCTTGAACTGACTGTAACCCAGGTGATCATCCTGCCTCAGCCTCTAGAGTAGATGGGATCCTAGGCCTGCATCTCTAGCTGCGTCACCACTGTCATTTGAAGATCTGCTTACTCTTACCCACCACTCCTCTCCAAAGGACACTTTCTCAGTCGTTTCAGCACCAAGGGTCTCATTCCAGTGTCAGCTCCCTCCCAGTTCCCTCCTGAGAGCCCTCTGGATTCAGATTGCCTGGATTTGAACCTAGAATCTGGCCAGAGTAACCTTGGAAAACGATGTCTTCTCTCTGGACTCTGTTTCTTCTTTTAAAAGTGGGGGATGTGAACACAGCCAACCTTCTAGGGGCTGTGTGAGAATCAGATACACATGTAAAGGAAACAAAATGTGCTCCCCCCGCCCCCCAGGAACAGGTCAATCAGCACCTATACTTTCCAGATTTTTCCTATCCAGGCAAGGTCTTTGGAACCTTTGTAACTTCCTTCGTGTATGAATCTACTGCTAGTCATGTTCTCGAAGGCATGAGACTGATCAGTCTGGAGGGGAACAGGGGACAGAAGGAAGTGTGAGGAGACTGAGAAATCGTGAGGGAAAAGCCACCAGGGTAGCTGCTGCCCAGTGAATTCATTTCCCTCCTTACTCACCCCTGGGGGGACAAGTCCGGAGGTAGGCTAGGTAAGCAGGCAGAAAATGTATAACTGGATGTTTGATCCTTGACCCTTGTTCACCCAGTGAGGCCCCTCCAGGGTGGAGTCAGGAAGTCTGGTCTGTCTTCATCCTTGGCTAGTGTCTTGGTCACGTGACAGTCATCAGGGAGCCTTGTCTTGCTTCCTGTACACTCTACTGAGCAGTGGGGCAGGAGTGTCCCAACAGCCAGACAAGGTAGAGAAATGCTCGGATAGTGACAGCTTACACCTCAAGGTCAGGGGCTCTCAGAACCTGCCAGGTAACAGAATCAGCCTTCAGGATTGTGCTGTTTCTTCCTCTCTGAGTAACCCTGCCTTGCGATGGAAGCCTCTTAGTCTCTTACCTCTTGTCCCCATCTTTTTTTCCCCCATGAGAACCAACATCAGATACTAGGTTCCGGGGATGGGTGGTTCTTGTATGTTAAGTAAAACACCAGCCAAGGTATCTATCTGGAAGGGAACAGAACTAATGACTCCCTGTCCTCTGGAGGAGACACTGAGGTAGGATCTCTGCTGGGGAAGGATTTAGACCGAGCACCTCTACTGAAATGAACAGCTTTCACCCAAACACTAATGTACACAACAACTTTCCTAAAACTGTGAACGTGGCTTTCTTCTGGTTCTTGGCCCCAGCTCACATGACAAGACAGTAAACTTTTCCCAGAGAAGTGCATCTGATAGTTGGGGGCAGCTGATTACAGGACAGCAAAAATTCCAAAGGAAAAGAAGAGAAGAGGTGTCGCGTGAAAAGGACCCACAGGAGGCTGCCTGCATCCTGTGGGGGCGGGGATGAAAAGTCAAAACCCACCAACTTTCCAGCCTTCAGCCCAGCAAGGGTGAGATCTGGGGAAGACACCACACAGAGAATGGTAGCTTGCACTGGGAGCAGGGCACTGGGAGATGCTGTATGCGAATGTGCCACTATGTCGATGGGAACCTCACCTACTGTGTGATCTCCCTAGAGAACCCCTTCAACTCAGGGTATGCTGAGACTCCAGGTCCCTCCAGCACACAATGGGGTGCGGTGCAGTGGCTTTGTACGGGATGAATGCGTCCTGTCCTGGGAAGAAGAACTGCCTTGTTCAGACCGTGGTGTTCCCATGTCTCAGCTTACCCAGGAGCGGTTTCGATATACCTGCTGAGACAATTCGTTCTACGGAGAGAAAGGAAGTTGTAGACTTGGTTCTGCTTTGCTCTCTTCTCAATGGACTGTGTTTTCATTGTGTCAGTTTTCCCAACAGAAGCCCACACAGAGAAGAGAGAGCAGCAGGATCCCACGCAGCATGGAAGGAGTGGCAATAAAGACACATAACCGTGTAAACAAAACTAAGAGTTAAACAGGAAGTAAGGATAATGTAAGGCAGAGGGGCAAGTGAGGTAAATGCATGGCATAAATGTGAAAAGGCATTACAGAGCTTAGGTCTCGACTTGAGCCTCAGATTTTCTAGCAGCAAAGGTAAAAATGATAAACATACAGAGTCACATACTTATTATTTTCTAAAAGGAACTAATAGGATGGAATGTGTGTAGGGACACCAAGTGACAGAAGGAGCATTGGCTTTAACGGTGACTTGAAAAGATTTCAAGTGTGTGTGTATATGTGCATGTGTGTGTGTGTGTGAGTGTGTGTGTGACTGTGTGTAGGTGAGTGTCTGTGTGTGAGTGTGTGTGTGTCTGTGTGTGAGTGTGAGTGTGTGTGTGTGTGTGTGTGTGTGTGTGTGTGTGTATACATTGTATAGAGTCCAGAAATCAACCTTGGGCATTGTTCTCAGGAACTGGCCATTTTTGTCTTTGAGACAGGGCTTCTCACTGGGACCTGGGGGTCACTGATTAGGTTAGACTGTTTAGCTAGGGAGTCCGAGGGAATCTGCCTGTCTGTCTCCCCAGTTCTGTGTAGAAAACTGTGTGCCACCCTGCCCAGCTTTCTACGTGGGCTCTGGGGATCTACCTGAGGTCCCCATGCCTATGTGCAAGCACTCTTCTGACTTAACTATCTCCCCAACCTCCTTCTGTGGGCTTTCTGAGCGGGGGGCATCTTATCCATCACTGCCTTCCCTTAGTTCAGTCTGTGCCCACAACTTTGCCAGTGTGTGCGGATGCTCCAGATTCTCTGCCTTTGAACCCGTTTCTTTCTCCTCAAACCCTCTGGACACTACCTGCATGCTTTGGTTTCAGTTTCTTCAGCAGCATCTATAAACCTTGTGACTTGGCCCGTCTATGGGCTGTGCTTGAGAGATCAAGGGCAGCAGCAAATTCTGGAGCCTTCCCTTGGTTTTATAGCCTGTCAGTGATGCCCACTCACATCTGTGTCTTGTCCCTGGTCAGTGGGTGGTCCAGGATTTGTTGTTCCATATCTTCAAGAGGATATTACCTATCAGCCCCCCACCCCAATAAAGATGAATTAAATCTTAACACCAAAAAGATGTCAACAGGGAACTGAGAAAATATGGCTTAGGTATATTGATATTTATTGTTTAATTTAATAAGGATACAGTGTAAAGGCATTCAAGTAATAAATGGCTGACACTGTCCTTGATGGGCTTCTCCGGGGTATCAGATGTCCCCAGGAAGCAGGGTCTACTGTACAAGGTGCTTAATTACCAGTTGCTTTATCTGGCAGCAGGCAGAAGGGTGGATGTTCTAAGATTAAAATTAAAGGGATCAATCTCCGTTCTGGGGATGAGTATGACAAGCAAGAGCTGACACTCAAAGGGCCCGCTCGAGCAGCCTGACTTGTCCTCTCAGTCAGGGAGAGCATCATTCCTCTTTGACACCACTGGAAGCTGAAGAGCTCCAGTGGCTGAGCCGATGCTGTCACCGGCCAAAGGAGGTGTAAATCGTTCAAGTCCTTGCTCCAGGACCTGGCTGACCCCCCCAGAATTCTACTCCATCTAGCAGGAAGCAGACGACTTAGACAGAAAAGATTTCCGTATGGTTGCTATCAGTCAACCACGTGGGTCATAAACAAATGTCAGCTTGGTTGTGGTGCAGCCTCTTGGGTGGTGGCCCAGCACACTACTGACCTGAACATCTTAGCTACAAAATCCACTGCTAGGTGACTGCTTTATTGGATGGGATGGTTTGTTTTGGCCTACTGTCTGAGATAATGGGGAAACACCTGCCTCAAACAAAAGAAGGATGTGGCTGGTGGCACCCCTGCCCCACCAGACAATAATCAGACCCAGAGTTCACGTTCAGCTGCTTAAGTTTTCACCCTCCTGATGGTTACAATGCTGCTCTCTGCAGCCTCCCCACTTCCTGTAGCTGAAGGACAGGATTCGATTTATGTAAATGTATTTAGAAATTTGCATTTGACTTGTCAAAAGAATTTTTATACAGTTAATAATATTCCAATTTAGCAGTAAGATGATATAATTCCAATGGAAGGCCCAAAGATCTATTCCCAGACTAGTTTATCTGTACTAAGATCTCTCTTTTTTTTTAATGAGCTCCAAAACTGTGGGGATGGAGAGAGTGCACAGCCACTTAGGGTGAGTTGATATTAGTTTTCTTGTGGGGAAAGTGGGTATCTCACAGGCCATGGCTATGTCTCACATGCAGCAAAGGATGGTATATAGCAGATCTCTCTTTTTCTTTCATTGTCATGCATACACATACACTTTCCTAAAGACTAGAAAATTCGGGCTGGAGATATAGCTCAGGGGTAGAGGACTTGCTTAGTAGATACAAAGCCCTGGATTCCATCCCTAGCATAGGAAAAAAGAAAGCAAAAGGAAATAATAATAATAATAATAATAATAATAATAATAAAGAGATGTCTTAAATGTACTAGACATGGTATACATCTATAATCCCAGAACCAAATAATGCCACCAGGGCTATGTAGTGAGTAAGTTCCAGGCCAGCCTGGGCTACAAGGCAAGATAGAGCCTTTTAAAAAGTATAGGGGGACTAGGCTGGTGAAATGGCTTAGTGGTTAAGAGCACTGGCTGCTCTTCAAGATGACCCACACCCAATTCCCAGCATCCACATGGTGGTCACAACCATCTACAACTCTAGCTCCAGGGGATCTGACACCCTTCTTCTGGACGTTGTGAGCATTGCATATATACTCCACACAGATATGCATGAAATCAAGACACCCATACACAGAAAATAAAATGCAAAAAAATAGTATAGGAGCTGAGGACAAGGATCATTTGGCAAGTTCGTCACTATGCAGACATGAGGTCCTGAGTTTGGATCCCATATAAAAGCCAGGTGTGGTGGTATACATCTGTAACCCTAGCAGTGCGGATGCAGAGACAGGCAGATTCTTGGAACTCACTAGCCAGCCAGTTTAGCTGAATGGGTGAGCTGTAAGTTCAGGGAGAGGCCTTGTCTCAAAAGAATAAGGTGTGGCAGCCATCAACACCTGGTGTTGACCTCTGGTACATATACACACATGCATCTACATGCACACACATGCATCTACATGCACATGTGCTCAGACCCATAGAAGCATGTACATGCACTGCTCCCAGAAATACAAAAGCACAACAAGATTTCCTTTGGAAAACCCTGAAAATAGAAACACTAGGCTCAGCGTCCCTGTGGCAAAGTTGAATGGAAGCTGCCTCATGTTCCTTCCTTACTGCTCTCCACTAGCAGCAATAGAAACTTGATTCTATAATGCCTGTATGGTGTCCTATTTTACAGAATGAGTGGCATGGACAGAAGTCAGCCCCTAGAGTTAAGATGAAGGACTGGGCCCCATGGAGACAATACAAGGGGAAATAAACTCGTCAATGGCCCATTTCTGATGAGTGGGTCTCCACAGATAGAGCTTTCTTATCCTGCAAGGTCCTTTGCTAAGGCACATTAACTGTTTTCCTCATGCATCCTACAGCCATGTGGTAGAAAGAAAAAGGATGCTTTTGTTTGGGGGAATGTTGGTCCGATACTGTCCAAGAAGGAATACAGAGTACAGGTTGAGAGATGGTAACAGAGTAAAGGGTAAGGCTGGGAGGTGGCTGGATGGCTAAAATATTTGCAGTGTAAGCATGAGGACCCGAGTTCAGATCCCTAGCACCCAAATAAAAGCCCAGTGAGTACTATATAACTCCAGCACTGGGGGAGGGGACAGAGATCCCTGGGGACTGATGGTCAGCCAGTCTAGAGAAAGGAGGTCCAGGGTCAGTGAGAGACCTCGGCTCAAGAAATAAGGTGGGAAAAATACAGTAAGGCACCCATCGTGTAAGAGCAGACGTGATAGTGGAACGGCTTCACTCCCTGTTCATAGACAGCACATTTCGTTGTGGCCCCATGTTGTGGAAGAAAATGGCTAGCTCACTGGAGCCTTACTTTTTTTTTTTTTTTTTAGTTTACAGATCTCTGTTTTTGAGATTCTATATGAGTTTATGTATGTTTATATCATTTCCATACCCCTTTAGTTTGTTTTTTTTGAGGCAGAGTCTCATTTATCCCAAGCTGCTCTTGGATTCCCCATGTGGACAAGGGTGGCCTTAAATTTCTGATCCTGCTCTATCCTGATCCTCCTGAGAGTTCTAGACCACACCTGGTTTATGTGGTCCTGGGAATTGAACCCTGGACTTCACACATGTAGGCAAACACTACTAACCAAGCTACATCCCCAGTGTGTAAATTCTTTTGTTTAATAAGGTACTAATTTCAGTCTTGAGGGCAAATATCCTGCCCCCTAATGTCAGCACTACGGGGGGTTGGGATTTTAACATACACAAAGGGAAGACGTGCAGACATCTAGATGATAGAATATCGGGTTAGTAGTGAGTCAGAACGCAGCACCCACATAGCTGCCCATGTAAATGAACCTGTCCCTGCAGGGCAGCAGTGTGAAAACATCTGAGGGCTCTGGTGACTCAGCTGCACTGAGATCCAGGCTATGCAATGGGTGTGCAATGGGTGTGCAACGGGTATGCAATGGGTCATTTCACAAAACTAGCCCCAGATGGGGGGTGGGGCTCACATCTGTCTGCCTTTAAATTTATCTTTAACTGACTTGAACTTGAGGTATCAAAAAGGAAAATTAAAAAGGGCATAGGGGAAGGGGAACTACGTGTGTTGTAACTAGAGGCCTCCACCATCCCCAAGAGGACACTTCTTATGGGTGGAATCTGCACATGGATGCTGGCCACAGCTTTCCCTCAGCGCAGTGGACACAGAAGGGGAACATTTTCATCTACGAGGTCCATGAAGGTCCAGCAGCACCAATTCTCATATCAAAGACTAGATATTTTTCCCATTTGGTTCAAATCTACTTTCTTTTACAGACTATGTCTAAATGCCCAAACTCAGAGTTCAAACTAGGACTTACTCATTTTGGACATTGCATGGCTGGTTTGGCCCTAAATTATACTTTCTAAATATATTCTGGGACTCAGCTGGCTTTTGAAGCCCTGACACATGATTATATCAAGGCATTTTAAAAACTATTTTCTCATAGGCAAAACCAAAACCAAACAAAAGGGCTTTTCCTTAGGCTAGAGGCCAAGGACACTGAGACAAGAGGGTGGAATAGTGGCCTGGTACAGGTGACCACTGTAAGATACTGAAACCTTTCATCCATCCTTTCTTTGATTACTTTTTGAAAGTAACCCAGGGGAAGGTGGATGAGCTTGGATGCAGTGGCTCAAGGCGGGAGAGGTGCTAGTTAAAATGACCTCTGTAGGCTGGGGTGACAGCTCAGTTGGAAAAGAAAGAAGGGAAGGAAGGAAGGAAGGAAGGAAAGAAGGAAGGAAGAAAAAAGAGCAGTAGCATGTGCCTCTAATCACAGCACCAGGAAAGACACAGGAGAATCCCTGGAGCAGCTGCCCAGCCTGTCCAGCTGCATCAGTGAGCCATAGGTTCAGTGAGAGACCCTGTCCTCCACAATAAGGTGGAGGCTAATTGAGCGAGACACCTGATGCTGACCCCTGGCCTCCTCACTCACAGACAAGTGCCCAACATTGAACATATATACATGGCCCTTCCAAATAAGGATATCAGTCACTGTGCTATGCTTCTGTGGTACCACAGGGAAAAGGTTCTTGGCCATCTTAATTGTTATAACCTTGACCCCTTTAGTCCCCTCTGTGGTCTCCAGTTACTCTGTCCAGGACCGCCCTTAGGGGAAGTAAAGCTTGTCTTGAGAGCCTCTCTCTTTTACCTGCTCTGTTTTCCCTTCCCAGCATCCTTCTGACAGCTCTTTCCCGATAACTGTCTATTACCTCTCAGGTAGTAGTCTACATCACATGTCTTTGAGAAAGAATGCTAGTCGTCCATATGCCGGGACAGACTTTCTCTTTAATTCTACTTCTATCTCATCGGCTGTTCCTTGCTGTTTTTTTTTTTTTTAGTCCTCTGACATGCCTTTCTATCTGTCCACATACATTCTTCAGGCAATATCTCATAGTCCTGTGATTTTTCAACCATCTGCCCAGGATGTGCCAGTAAATATTTAGGTCTAGACTTTCTGAGAGAGCAAAAGCTCTAACTTGTATATTTGCCAATTCACTGGTATAAATTCTCTCTCCATGGACCATTTCAAGTTACCCATGTATCAGGACTTCAGTGATTAATCTTGATCATCAATCTGATGGGCTAGAGAACGACCTGGGAGACACACCCCTGGACATGCAAACTGAGTGCTAGTTTCAACCTCTGTCTGCTTCTGTGCCGATGCAGTGTGACCAGCTGCCTCGCGGACCCACCGCCATGCCTTCCTCATCACGATGGACTTCAGTTCTCTGAACTGGGATCCAATGGAAGCCCTTCTTCCTTCAGTCGCTTTTGCCACAGCAATGAGAAAAACAGCTAATACAGTTAAAACTGACCAGTAAGGGGAGACCAAATTGATGAAGACGAGGAAGAGGAAGAGGAGGGGGAGGGAGAGGAAGTGGAAGAGGTGGAAGGCAGCAGAGAAGTATCCCACATAGGTGGTTCATCTACTCCTAGATTTGGAAACAATGTTCATGGCATAGAGTCTTCCATACTGTTTTATGTACATAAGACAACATTGTTCTCGAAGCCCATCAATGAATCAATACAAAAAGAAGTGGATTTCTGGGCCTGGGAAAATGGCTCAGTGGGCAAGAGGATATGCTGGGCAAACATGAGGACCTGGGTTTAAATCATCAGTGCCCATGTGAAAAGCTTGGCGTGGCCACACATGTGTCTGGAACCCCAGCATCATGAAGGTGGAGACAGGAGGACCACTGAGGCTTGGTGGCTTCCAACCTAACTCTAAGTTCAATGAGATACCATGCTCCAATGGGATAATCAGCAAGTGATACAACAGGACATCCAATGGCCTCCTCTGTCCTCCACATGTGTGCATGCACATGCACACACATTTGCACCCATCACACTCAAAGATACACACAATGGACTTATTTCAACTAGATGATCAAAGAAACTCATATTGCACAAGTGGACAGTAGTTAAGCTCTCAGGACCCAAGAGCTCTGTTTCAGAACACTCATAAGACACACCCTAAGAATAGTTGATTGATCTGTGAATATATCTTCATTCCAGAGGACTGAGATAAACACAGACAGCTCTTCACTGGAGAAGACCAGCAGGCAGGAATAGCCAGACTGACGTTTGGGATCTAGACTTGTCTAGAAAGAAGTTCTGCATGTTCCACACTCCATGACTACAAAACGCTGCGTCTAACTATGAAGAGAGTAGACTCAAAGTACAGAGAGCACTGCCTAGTATAGCCAAGGATGTCCCATGAATAGAGTCAACTCCCAAGAAGCTCAAATTGAGTTTTCTGTCATCAAGAACCCTGCATTTAACCATCTTACCACAAAAAAGCAAACATACCCACCCCCATCCACACATCCAGTCCTCTTCATGTGAAAATATCATAAAACACAAGAACTATCTGAATTCCTTAAGTTGGCATGGGTGATCCATCTTTACCACACACACTCTGAGGCAGTGTTCTCAATGTTGGCTGCTCAGTGGAGTCACTTGGGAGGTTTAAATCCTGATGCCTGGATCTCATCCATTGAGATACACTCTGGTCTGGGCACAGTGTAGGCACAGGGAGCCTACAAGACTTCTTAGATCTTTCCAATGTAAAGTTGATGAGCTAGAGATGGATGCATTCCTGCGGCTCCCTCAAGCCTCCCTGCCAGCCTAGCCTACCTGATAAGTTCCTGGCCAGTAAGATACCCTGCCTCAAAAACAAGAGAGATTGTTCAGGGGTTAAGTGTGTACTGTCCTTGCCGAGGACTGGAGTTCAGTTTCTAGAATACACATAGAGCAGCTCACAACTCCATGTACCTCCAGAATTAAGGATCCAATGCCCTCTTTTGGCCTCCTCAGATACCCCTATATACAAGTACACACACACACACACACACACACACACACACACACACACACACACAACTTTTATTTTCCATTTAAACCTAATCACTAACAACAAGGGGAAAATGACCTTTCATGCCTTCTGTGAACCAGAGAATTGGAGTCCCTGAGAGTTCACGATCTTTTTCTCCAGAGAGGCATATATTTATGGAAAGAACAAAAGTGTTCTTGGATGAGGGGGCTGGATAATAATATATGTGAATACGCTGATCTGTCTGCACAGTTCTTGGCTGTCTGCTTTCAATGGTAATAAATATCCACTAAGAGCTGTCTGCTGTATATGTTTTGGGTAGTGTCTCACACTTCCCTGCATGAACACATTCAAAATGTAAGCACCACATACACGAGTACAGAGATGCTGTTGTATTCTGGATCCCTAAGTTATGCAGCTTAGCAGCTGGGATAATGTAATGGTTTGCAAAATAATAGACTGGCAATATGTCAACCTGGAATAACACATCGAATAATGAATGTTGTGGGTGCCACGAGGTTTAATTTATGCTGTGTTAAAAATACCACTCCAGAAATATCACACCATCTCAGTGTTTCCAAGAAGAAGAAAAAAAGACCTTTTCACCTAAACTGTTCAAATAATTGTAGGAAAAGAGAAAGCTTGCTTGCTTCATCCCCTCCCCCCAATAAAACCATCAAATTTATACTACTTTGTGGAAGATGTTTAGTTTGAGTCAGGCTAGTTGCTCCCACCTTGTTCCACTTAGAGGTGTCTGGTGTGCTCTTAGAGTCCAGAATAAATAAGAAAGAACATTTCATTTCCTCGGTTTGTGTTAACATGTGAGAGTGAACACATTTTCCACCAGCAACAATGAGACTTCCAGGAAGTCAGGTTGGGAACTGAGGCTGTTCCTATTTATGTCTTACTTCTAAGACATAAGAATGAGGGATGTCAATGATAGAACTCCCAGATTTCATTCATTCTCATATCCACAGAATAGTTTATTGCATTCTATTATATCCTATCTATTTATTTAATCCCTAGCACTGAGATTGCAAGTGTGCACTATACATGCCGGCTCTCTTTTAAATAACAAAACAAAACAAAAACAGGGGTTCTGAGGATTGAACTCAGGTTCTTGTGCTTGCAAGATAAGCACTTTGTTAACTAAGCTATCTCCCCTGCCTGAATTTTATGTCTCACAGCAGACTGTGTTAGATTAGGCCAATGACTCCCTATTTTAGGAAGAATAGGATGGCCTCTTGGATCTGTGTTGGGCATGGCTGACTGCCTTGACTGATTTCATCTGGAGTCTTCATACTGATGTAAAAAAATGAATGGACAGTCTGAGATCAAATATTTCTACTATTCTTACTATTCAAGAATCAGGTGACTTGTTCTCAAGGAGCTTGTTATCCATGGAAATGACAGCTTCAATGCAGGTGACCTGTGTTACTGAGAGAGAAGCACAGAACGTTGTGGTATCTTGCAGGAAGTGTGCTTTTGTAGACTTTGGTTGGAGGTGGGGCATCTAGAAAGGCTTCCAATAGGATATGAGCTTCACGCAAAAGGATGGGAATAGGAAGTTAAGGGGTGGGAGGAGGAGGCAGCAAGTTTCAGGTTAATGAAAGAATGTTCAAAGGCCTCGATGCAACGGAGAGAATGGTACTCTAAAGGTAGTAGGATATGCTCATGTGTGGTTGGAGTACAGTCTATGAGTAAGGGGGGAAGAAGTGAGGCAGAGACCTTCGCAGGGTCCTGATTATAATCTGGCATTGGTACTTGTCCTGAGGCACAGAACCACTGAAATGCTTTATGTACACAGTGATATAATTGTCCCTAACTAACTAATCTAACTGAAAAGACTACAGAAGAAGGTGCAAGACTAGCAACCATAAGAAGACAGTGTGCAGGCACAAGATGACCGTGGTCTTAATCTGGCAGTTGGGAGGAGCTGCAAGATGACACAGAGATATCAAAACCGGAAATGACAGCACACACAGGGGCTGTTCGAGGGAGACAGAGGAAATGGAAAGACCAGGAAGACACCTGGGTTTGAGTTTGGGTACCTGCCCATACCAACATTTCTGTCTATTACAGACCCACATAAGATCCCATAAGATTATGAGGGATCTTGCTGGGCCGTGGTAATACACACCTTTAATCCCAGCACTCAAGAGGCAGAGGCAGGCAGATCTCTGAGTTTGAGGCCAGCCTGGTCTACAACATGAGTTCCAGAACAGCCAAAGTGACACAGAGAAACATGTCTTGAAAAAAAAAAAAGATTATGAGGGAGCTGACCATTTTTCTAAAGCTAGTGACACTGTGTCCATCATAATGTCACAGTGCATTGAGTTGTCCTATTCACTTGATCCCCCTGCAAGCAACTCTAGCTCACTGCCAATCCTACCAAAGTCTAGCATTGACCATTACACAGTGCGTGACACTCGACAGTGATCATGAATGACTACACTACTGGCTTATACTACCCTTTATCAATATCCTAGACTGTAATCTTTCTAGTTATGAAAACACCATAATTGGCTAGAAAAGGATGTCTTGTGATACGTCAACAGCAGCCTCCTCTGTCTCATGTTTATCGCTTCCCCCATTTCATTATACTTTATTGTGTTTGATTTAATATTACATTATCAGGAGGATTAGGATTAGGATTTTAGGAGTAAGAAGCTGTAATGTACAGGCTTGTATGTACCACATAGTTCAGGCATTTAGTAGGCTATCCTATCTAGGTTTGTGTGAGTACACTCTGTGATGTTGGCACAACAATGAAAGTACCTGGCTATGCATTTCTAAGAATGTGTGGACTCCATGTTCACTGATGGTTGATCATACTTAGTTAGCTCATACTGGGGTAGGGAGCAGGCTTGTGGCGGTGAGTGGGTGCTGAAATCCACTTTGGACACATTAGATTCAAGGTGTGAAGACTGTCAAGAGAACAGAGATGTCCAGTGCACTCTGGGTCTGTGGGTCTATGTGTTAGAGGGTAAGCCACTAGGGGATCAAGCATTGTGTCCCTCACAGCTGGGAAATCAGAGCATGAACTCTGACAGGCTACAGCTTGAGAAGTCCTTGAAGGAAGAGTTCAGAGGTATCAAAGATCAAATCTCTGGGTGGGAAGACATATACGTTGCTCAGTTTCTATCACAAAAGCAGAGAATTGAGGTGGCAATAGCTACCTTACAGGACCTACCTCCACCTCAATTTCAAATCGCAAACTCAAACCGCCTGAACTGGACCACATAAAAGGTTTTCTTACTGTATTTTTCCTCAGCCACTGCAATGAGACACTTGCTTTAGAAGGAGGAAAGCGTGAGGGTGCTCCTGGTCAAGTGGGCTGAGGGACTTGGCACCTGTGTGCATAGGACCTGGAGCACCTTGTTTTCTATGAATGATACATGAAGTTGGGAGTTCAAGGGACGTTATCACCAGAAAACAAAACAAAACAAAACAAAACAAAAAACCTTGTTTGGGCTTTCTCAGGATCTCTCTTGGCAATAGTGAGGGGAAATTAACTGTTAGATGCCATCAGTTACTGACAATACAAGCTAAGGGGGTGGGGGAGGACATGGTTCAGTTGGTAAAGCAGGTACCATCTGAGTATAAGGGCCCGAGATTAGACCCCAGCATCCGAGTAAGAGCTGCATGCTGCAGTACAAATCTGCAAGCCCAGCATGGGGCGGACTGGGGAAGGAGTTGCAGAGACAGGAGGATCCCTGCGGCTTGCTGGCTGTCAATCTAGATGAATTCCTGGGCATCAGGTTCAGCAAGAGACCGTGTCAACAAATAAGGTTGAGAGTGATTGAGTAAGATACTCTGTGTCGATTTCTGGTCTACACACACACACACACACACACACACACACACACACACACATACACACACACATACACACACACATACACACACACATACACACACACACACATACACACACACACATACACACACACACACATACACACACACACATACACACATACACATACACACATACACACACACACATACACACACACATACACACGCACACACACACATATACACACACACACACCACACACACACACACACACACAGAGTCTGAGGTACTTTGTCAAGGTCACAAATTAGAAGCCAGTGAGGCGACTGGCTCTTGGGACAGCTCCTAAATACTGCTCTGTCCACCCCCTCTTGCTGCTTTCTATCACCCCCAAACTGTCTGCATTTCTTATTTGTGTCTTAATCTCAGCACGTAGCTTATTGACTTACAACTGTTTTATTTCAGTCTTGCGTGCCCATCTCACTCAGTCTGCCAAACACGTGTTTCTTCTACTTCTTCCCCATTCTGTTGAGCTCACTGATGTGTGCACAGTGTTCTGTGAAAAAAGTAGGAGCAAAGGGCCTGAGGCAGTAAAGCACTTGCTGTGAAGCACAAGGGCCCCAGTTCGATCCCCAGAATCCATGTTAAAAGAAAAAAAGCCAAGCCTGGTGGCATACGCTCATAACCCAGTGCCGGAGATGGGGCACAGGTAGATCCCTGAGGCCAGCCTCATGGGCAAGTACCAAGCAGCAAGGGGAGAGACTATCTCAAACAAAACCAAATAAAATAAAACAAAAAGCAAGGAGACTGATCATGAGAAATGACATGTGAAGTAGGTCTCTGACTTCCATGTGCAATGCACACATGGAGAGAGACATGTACACACGCATGTACTCTCATTGCTTTGAAATCATGCAGTGTTCCTGGTCCTGTCTCAGGTTTAAGCGTGTCTTCTATGTGAGGTCCTGGTGATGAGTTGATGATAATTCTATTCAGAGCCAGGCTGTCACGCCACATGGCCACTAGAGAGCAAAGGCCGCAAGGCATTCTGTAATGGCAAGGACAGACAACACTAAGTTCCAGGACTTAGTCCTGTCATGGACTGATGTGTCTGAAGGGACAATGGTGCCTACTGTACCTAGTTTCTCTATTTACACAGCATGAGGGGAAGAGGTCCCATGTTCCATGTTTCATTAGCAGCTCAGGATGGTAAGGAGAGGAAATGTGTCTGGAGGGCCTGGAGTAAAGGCCTTGTGGTAATTTGAAGCCTTTGAGCTTTACCAGACAATAACAGTCGCCCAAATGTCTGGCACCTTCTCCACTGTCTCAAGGGCTAGGTACTGGAGTCCCAGGGAAAGAGGGTCAGCTTTCATGGTCTGGAGCTGTTTATCACCTAACTGCCCTCGTTTTATATAAATATATGGCTTCCATTTTAGAAGTGTCATGGAAGCACCGCGGTGTTAAATGCCCAATTGGACCTGACAAGCTACCATATATTCCAATTAGCTTCTATCCCATTGTCCAGGACAGGGAGGCCGCAGATCTATCTGCAACAGCCAAGCTCCAAGGAAGTGCAGGCTGCTTTGAAGGGTCCAGAGCTCTTGGACCCGACTCTAAGTCCATGAACCTTGGCATATGCTTAAGGGAAGAAATAAGCTTTGTATAATTCAAATGTAATGCCTTACTTGTAAATACACATGCCAACAGAGATGCAATAGGTCATATCTGAATTCCTGTATTGTTGATTTGTCTTAAAATGGTGAACAATGAAAAAAAAAAAACAAGTTGTAAGTGCATAACTCTGCATTTTTGCAGATCTATATTTAAATATTAAGTACTTATCTAGAGATTTGAACGATACAAAGAGAGGCTACAAAGTAACTAGATTTAAAAAAATAATAATTTATTTAATTTTATTTTACGGGCATTGGTGTGAGGGTGTCAGATCCCCTGGAACTTGAGTGACAGACAGTTGTGAGCTGTCCTGTGGTTCTGGGGATTGAACCAGATCCTCTGAAAGAACAGCCAGCGTTCTTTATTACTGAGCTCTCTCTCTAGCCCCATAACTAGATTTGTTTGTTTGTTTGTTTCTTTAAGGAGCAGCACAATACTCTCCTCTATGCCCTGCCCTTGCCCAGCCCTGAGAAATATGATTTATATTTGAGTCATTATAAACGAATATCTCAATAATAAAGCATATTACACAGGTTTGGTTATCACAGAGGCAAGGGTTTTCATCAGAACTGAAAATCACATTCTACATGTCCTGGGGCTGGGACGTCTGGCTTCACCTGTGATCCTAGCACTTGGGAGGCTGCCACAGGAGGATTGCCATGAGTTGGAAGGAAGCGTGGACAACACAGTGAGTTCTATAGAGTGAGACAGTGTTGTAAAACAAAGAAACAGACAAACAAAGGATATGATGGATAAATTTGTGTATTCTTTTGTTCCCATGCTCCAAAGCTATAAAAAGGAGCACACAGTAGGCGCATACTACACATTAATTGGTGTAACTGATACTGAGCACAGAAACGTGCTTCAAACTAAAGACCTGCACGCAACCAGAATGGATAATGCCCTTTAAAAAATTCAAATAGAAAAAATTATAACTTATCAGAGCCAGAAACTCAATTCTGCCTGGATATTCTAGACAGTCCCCCATATGCTGAACCTTTAATTAGGTTTTCTTTAAATTAAAAAATACCCTTAACTACCAAGTAGTCCAGCCAGAAAGCCATTTGAATTAAGGTCTATTCCCTTTCATGAGCTGGGTCGGTTAACTTATCTACCTCACTTTTGGGGTTGGTTTTGGCCTGTACTTAATCTAACACATGGATGTAGACATCCAGTTCATGGAAGGACTTGTCAGGATTCCAACAGGGGTCTGGGGGCTTCTAAGGCACACCAAATAATCCTGCCCCATGATGGTATAGGCACCAGTCCCCACATGTTGAGCCAACCTCCTCCAGACAACCAGCCCATTTTACATTCATGACAGCCACCCTCAAAATTGTATTTCTTATTATAGAGAAAGACAAACCCTTATTATTATTTTATAGGCTCCTCTCTGCCAGGGGCTACCATGAAGGGCACAACAGGCTTTCAGGAAATTAACGATCACTTCAGCCAAAATCAGTAGGGTTATGAACAAACAGACCCCAAAGGACAGCAATATGTTTGAAAGAGAGACAACAAAACGGATAAGGATGAGTAGGGGCTTTTCACCACCCGGCTTCATAACTGACATCAGCGAGGCTCCAAAGCCCCTTACCACCACCTTCACCTCCCTTTTCACCCAGCAGAGGAAATCTGAGAGGCTGCTGCTCTGAGAGTGTGTTTCAGTGAGCACCGGAGCAGTCGGGCTCCCAACCCTGACACACTTCTCTACAAGCTCCAGGGGGACAGCTCTACCCTCATATTTCATCTCCCCTCTGGCATCTGCAACTGACAGACATTTCCATCTCAGAAGTCTCATACTTATCTGTTCAGGGGAGAGAGAGAGAGAGAGAGAGAGAGAGAGAGAGAGAGAGAGAGAGAGAGAGAGAGAGAGA